>CM022706.1:81131099-81148599 GCA_012295165.1 Asparagus setaceus
GGCGGCGGCTGAGCTTCGAGGAGGCAACCTGAAGACGAACACCGATGAGGTCCTTGAGTTGCGGGAAGAACTCCACCGGGCTTACAATGGTGAAGTGTCTCGGCTTGAACAACAAATCCTTTGTCATAGACTTGATGTTTAGCGGTTGTAGCTTCTTCTATATTTGCTTCAAATGAATAAGATCCATTCCTTTCATTGTTTATTATGATTCTTTTGCCGTTAGAAATAATTAACCATAATACTTATAGGATTTTTGGCAAACCCTCGACCATCAGCGGGTTTGATTAGCCTTTACCAACTACCGTTTGAGTTGGGCTGGCGTCGCGGATTATCGGATCCGTTCCACCGTGGCGTTGTGCTAAAAGAATGAAACTCTTCTAGACTTGTTGCTATGATTTGAATACATAGGCCATTACTCTTTTACGGGCAAGAGACCACCCGACAGCGTGTTACCGTAGACTCATCCCTTCTTAGGCTTCGGATAAATACCCCGAATCGAACTGGTGTCTTCTTCAATCGGAAAAAGACTAACCCGGCAGCGTGTGAAGCGTTGGCTTTATCCTTCTTAGGCCGGATAAATACCCGAATCGAACTCGGTGTCTTCTTCAATCGGAAAAAGACTAAACCGACAGCGTGTGGCGTTGGCTTTATCCCTTCTTAGGCTTGGGATAAAATACCCCGAGTCGAACTACGGTGTCTTCTTCAATCGGAGAAAGACTAAGCGGACAGCGTGTGGCGTTGACTTTAGGTTATTAGCCTTGACCCTCAGCGGGTTTGATGAGCCTTTACCAACTACCGTTTGAGTTGGGCTAGCATGTAGATTGTCTAAATCCGTTCTACACACAGTTGTGCTAAAAGAATGAAACTCTCTTAGACTTAATGCTACGATGTTGAATCGTAGGCTTCTTCTTTTCATGGGAAGACTAACCCGGCAGCGTGTTACGCGTAGACTCATCCCTTCTTAGGCTTGGGATGAAATACCCCGAATCGAACTCGGTGTCTTCTTCAATGGAGAAAGACTAAGCAAACCAGCGTGTGCGTTGGCTATCCCCTCTTAGGCTTGGGATAAAATGCCCCAAGATGAACCTTGGTGTCTTCTTCGGAGAATGGGAGCAGGAATAAGATTGATTGAGGTAGGAAAGGAAGAATGTGTTCTATTTCGGGATGAGGCTATAGATTCCTTGGCGTAGGAATGAAAAGACTTCGGTGACCTTCAGTCGGACTACGTCGAAAATCTCGGCTTCCTTGGTCAGTACCTAAGATAAGAGGAACTAAGAGTGGGATCTCCACTCAGGAACGAAGAGACTGGGTGACCTTGGTCGGACAACTGATGCGAAAATCGGGCATAAGGTCGGCTGAGATGAAGATGGAACTAAGAGTGGGATCTCCACTCAGAGAACGAAGAGACTTCGGGTGACCTTCATCGGACAACTTAGAAATGGCATACCTTCAGTCGGCTACAAGATGAAGATGGAACTAAGTGGGATCTCCACTCGAGAACGAAGAGACTTCGGTGACCTTGTCGGACAACTGATCGAAAATCCCGACATACCCGGTCGGCGCTACGAGATGAAGATGGAACTAAGAGTGGGATCTCCACTCAGAGAACGAAGAACTTCGAGTGACCTTGATCGGACAACACAGTGCGAAAATCGGCGCATACCTTGATTGTAGCTACGAGATGAAGATGGAACTAAGAGTGGGATCTCACTCAGAGCCGAAGAAAGACTTCGGGTGACCTTGATCGGACAACCTGATGCGAAAATCCGGCATACCTTGATCGGCTACCTAAGATGAAGATGGAACTAAGAGTGGGATCTCCACTCCGAGAACCGAAAAGACTTCAGGCGACCTTGTCGGACAACACGATGCGAAAATCGGCGCATACCTTGATCGGCGCTACCTAAGATGAAGATGGAACTAAGAGTGGGATCTCCACTCCGAGAACCGAAAAGAGACTCGGGTGACCTTGCCGGACAACACAGTTAAAATCGGCCTACCTTCAATGGCGCTACCTAAGATGAAGATGGAACTAAGAGTGGGATCTCCTCCGAGAAGCGAAAAGACTTCGGGTGACCTTGACGGACAACTGGTCGAAAATCCGCATACCTTCAATGGCGCTACCTAAGATGAAGATGGAACTAGAGTGGGATCTCCACTCCGAGAACCGAAAAGACTTCGAGGTGACCTTGTGGACAACTGATGCGAAAATCGATACAACCGTCGAGCTACCTAAGATGAAGATGGAACTAAGAGTGGGATCTCCCTCAGAACGAAAAGACTCGAGGTGACCTTGGTCGGACAACACAGTGCGAAAATCCGCGCCTAGTCAGCTACCTAAGATGAAGATGGAACTAAGAGTGGGATCTCCACTCCGAGAAGCGAATTTCGAGTGACCTTGATGGACAACACAGTGCGAAAATCGGCGCATACCTTCAATCGGCGCTACCTAAGATGAAGATGGAACTAGAGTGGGATCTCCCTCGAGAACCGAAAAGACTCGAGGTGACCTTGGTGGACAACACAGTGCGAAAATCCGGCATACCTTGGTCGGCTACCTAAGATGAAGAAGATGAAACCCTTCCGTTTGACCGAAAAGATTTTACGCTTGGAGAGGAAGGATTTTATATTCTCTCTCCGTGAAAGGAATTTTGAGTGGGCCTCTTGTTCATAGAAGGAATCAAGAGGGATTTTGGTAATGTACCCGGAAAATTTGTAGACCCACCGAGGAATTTGATCGGTGGGGAAATTGTGATGGAGGATAAATCTAGGGTTATCCTCAGCGGGTGAGACATCCACGAGGAACTTCCGTCGAAGCGGGTTATCGAAGATACTATGGGTAGTATTTCTTGGGGAACTTCCATTTATCGGCATTAATTGCCGTCGCCATTTTGGGTAATGAGGCGATATGCACCATTAGAGTAAGTTTCTATTACAAGCGGACCCTCCCATTTAGGTTGAATTTACCTTTCTTCTTGGAAGTGAGGATTATCGATTAAATCGGCGGCGGAGGACCAAATCTCCTTCTCTAAAGGTTCTCTGTCGAACTTTCTTGTTGAAAGCGACATCCTAGCTTAGTAGAACTCAATGCATTGTTGAGCCTCGAGCTTCTCATCTAACATCTCGAAGCTCTTGAGGCGTTTTGATGTTGTTCTTTGGTCGTCATCTCTGTTGAAGGCGTCGAAGTGGCGGATCTGAATTTCCAATGGGAGAAGCTTCACACCCGTGGGCCAGGAGTGCGGGGTCGCTCGGTTGGCGTCGTCTGATTGTGCGATGCGCCCAGAGTGCTTCTCGAGTTTATCATCCCGTCTCGCTTGTTACTCTTTACAAGCTTCGTGGTACGATAATCGTCTTGTTGAATGCTTGGCTAATCCATTTCTTCTTTGGATTATAAGCCGTTGTGAGACATCTTGTATCTTGAATTTCTCACAAAACGATGAAGGAATTGGCGATAAATTGGGGACCGTTGTCATGCGATCCGTCTTGGGACAGATGTCGATAGATGACATGGTGTTTGATAATTGATGTGATACTCGCCTTTACTTCCTTTAGCGGGATTATACGCCCACTTGGAGAAGTAGTCGGTGTCGCTAGAATAAACCGATCTCCTTTAGCTGAGGAGGAAAAATGGGACCTACAACGTCCATTCCCCATGTCTCGAATGGCGGGATGTGGCGAAGGATGCAGCTGCTTTCGAGGGCGATGCATATAATTGGTGAATTTGACCGCGCGTGGCATTTCGGCGTGCTCATTGCGTCATTAGCCATTGTTGGCCAAAAGTAGCCCATTCTCTGATTGATCGTAGAGCTTGGGACTGGTAGTGCGCACCACATTCACTGCGTGTGCTTCGAAAGGACCTCTTACGCCTCCTTGTTGAAAGGCATCGGAGTAAAGACCATCATTACCCTCGGCGATATAACATCACGGGTTTCGTGTAAAAGAATCTTGGAGCTCTTAGCGGATTGACTCTCTCTCCCTCCGTCTTCGGTAGAATGCCATGTAAGACATAGTCGATGATAGAGGCGCCAATCTCGGGGCTCCAACTTGGTTTGGGTGCATGTACTTCTTTGGTAGCTACCCCTTATCTCCTTGTGCCTCATCATACCTTGGTACAAAAGGCGTGAGTCGGCCGTAACTAATTGCTCGGTCTTGGAGGGTTGTGCTAGCGACACGCTAGCGCCCGGTCGTGCATGGCGTTAGAAGTGGGATATATTCGATGAAGAATTCTTGAGCGAGTACGCCATTTCCACGGCTATCGATGATAGGGGACCCGGATCGTTCGACCGTAGTCACCACGAA
The DNA here is from genome assembly GCA_012295165.1 of Asparagus setaceus. NCBI lineage: Eukaryota > Viridiplantae > Streptophyta > Magnoliopsida > Asparagales > Asparagaceae > Asparagus > Asparagus setaceus. The sequence continues at coordinate 81,135,399 of CM022706.1, forward strand.
CCTGCAACTATCAATTACGAATTAGCCATATGCTTGAGATATTCGACCCCGGCTCCTTGGCGAAACTAAGTCCAATAAGTAGCGCATTGTATTCGGCTACATTATTAGAGCAAGAGGTGAGTGATTGAATAAGCGCGGGGCATGACATGATTCCCGGAAACTAAGACAACGACTCGGCGAAATCTTAGAACATCGGGGCACTTGCCACATTGGTAGCTCGAGAGCTCCGTCAAAATATAATCGCCATATTTGTTGGTGCGATGTAGTGTTGACTTCTTGAACTTCATCGGGAAGATCATCATATAGCTCAAGCTGCGTCCGTTGTGGTGGCACCAGAGATCATAAATCGCTTGTCCTTTGGTCGACTTACGTTGTTTGAAGTGTAAGTCATATTGGGACAAGAGCAAGGCTCATTTAAATAGCCAACTCATCGAGGCGGTACGGGTCATAAATATTCGGACGGTTACATTAGAGATAACATGAATCATCTGTCCGACTAAATAGTGCGCATTTTACGAATCGCGAACACTAATGCAAACAACGCTTCTCGACCATTGGATATCGAGACTTACCGACTAATGTTATTTCGGGTAATACCTTTCAATTAAATCCGTCGCGGTCTTAAAGCTTAACAGTGATCCGTTGCCTTGGCGTAGATCAAAATGGTTTTCCGACCAGCGGTGCAACAAAGCGAGGAGGTTTAGCGAGATCTGACTTGATCTCTTGAATGCCTTACGGCGTCGTCCCAATATATGACCGCCCTTCTTGTTCAACTTGGAGAGCGGTGGCACTTCCGGATAGGTTCGATATGAACCGTCGGATGTCATGTCGTCCTTGTAACCCCACGAGTTCTCTGTTTCGGAGGTTGCAACTCTTGAATTGCCTTCACTTTGTCGGGATCGGCGTGGATTCCTTTGTTGGTGGCGGCGAAGCCAAGGAACTTGCCAGCGGGACATCGGAAGGACTTGGCGGGATTCATCTTTAGGCGATGAGTTCGCATGAGTTGAATACCGTTCTAAGATTTTTGATGTGATCTCCTTTGTCACGGCTTTTCGACCAAATCGTCGGCGTAGCATTCGACCGTTTTCGAAGATGATCTGGAAAATCTCCGTCATTGCTCTACGGTATGTTGCGGGCATTTTGAGGCCGAGCATGACCGTGTAGCAATATATGCCAATAAATTACGAAGGTACGTGTGTTTGGCGTCATCGGGTACATCTTGATTTGATTATACCGAAAAGCCATCCATAAAGGACATTCTTTCAAATCCACACGTGTTGTCAACTATGACATCAGTGATTGGAAGAGGAAGTCATCCTTTGGGCAGCGGCGTTTAGGTCTCGTAGTCGAACACGGATCCTAATCGAACCATTCTTCTTCATGGCCGGGACTATATTAGCCAAATCCGGATGTTGAATTTCCTCGGCGAATCCGATTCTATGAGTTTCTTCACTTCGTCAACAATTGCCTCCAATATTTGTGGGCGAAACCGTCTTCTTTGTTGCTTGGCGGGTTTGACATCCGCCTTGATGTTGAGGCGATGTGTTGCCACATTAGGGTGAGAGTCTGGCATGTCCTCGTAACTCGGCGAATACATCGATATACTCCGATTAGGGCAATCAACTCTTCCTTTTCTTCCAAGGGAGAGTTTGCGATGTTAATGAGCTTAGGATGCTCTCCCTCACCCATATTAACTGGACTACCTCATCCTTAGTGGGGGTTCTCTTTGTTGAACTTGTCCCCAAGCTGCTCTTGGAGTTGATGGATCCATGGGTCTTCCCATGTTGGCGCGTCTTCATCACTCGGCAGGATCAAGCGTAGCCATATTTGACATTAAAGCCTTGACTTCTCAGAGGTGGTGTCGGGATCCCAACCGATGAATCGGGCGAATGTCCGTCTCCCTCATTGGGTGGATTATTATCAATCGACCATGAGCATTCATCTTCGAGGAGGATTCGTATCCCAACCCTCTGTTGGTCATATCGCCTTTGAGACTCGATCTTGTTGCCAAGCCTATCAAAGCGGCGCCTTCTTGGGCTGGCAGTGCGGTTATATCGACAACACCGCACGATTAGTTTGAGAACACGGACAATGCGTGTTCAATTGGAGGAACTTCTCTTTGAGATTTACGTACCCCGACCGCGATAGTACAACTCATCGGCATGAATGGAGCAACCCTTCGTGTGTTGGTATGACTTCTCGTATAACGTCATCGTCGTCGGATGAAGCGTCTCCTTCGAGGATGAGTCACATTATCGAGAGGTTCCAAGAGTCACTAATCTCAGCGTTAGCTGCTGCGTGAAGTTGGCGGGCTCGAACTTCGATCGAATCGGTGAGAGCGACTCTGAGAATCTTCTTATCACGGTTGAGGTGGGTGTGACCCATACCGAGAGCCGGGACTTCCTTACGGGCCCAATCGTTCTTTGATCGAAATTTTACCTCGATCATCATCAATTAGCGAGGTGCTCCAAAGCCGTTTTCTTGCTCGGGATACGCCAATAGGATTGACCGAAGCGAACCGAGTCGGATGGACATTTGGATGAAATGGGAGGTGTGATCTTCTTTTGAATCAAGTCACCCGTGGCGTGAGCCTTAGCCGAATCGTTTGAGGTGGGCGATTCTTGACTAACGTTTTGGCCTTCGTCCGAATCGTTGTTCCGTTCGGACTCCAAACTTGGCATTTTGCGGCTTCTTGTCCACTTCTCCCTTCTTCTACATCCGGGCCTCTGAACTAGAGCGTGTGTGTGCCAGTAATGCAGCGCCTCGGATCACGTTCTTCAAGTGTTGATCGGTTCCGTTTGGCCGGAACCAATCATTTGTTAGCGGAGGAGTTGCGTGCACTATTGATGAGGTTCTTGACCTCTCACGGACTTCGAATCCACTTTGTAGCGGACAGATCAAGCGATTTCGGGGCCTTGGCGAACTCAGCGTCGAGGAAAGTGTGCGCCATCGGCGGCGATCTCTGCGTAGATCCGGCGATCTTGGATGCGGAAGGATGCCATTTGGTGCAACCCGACCTTGGCGGAGTTAAGATCCTCGCCTTAAAGTTCGGGCGGGGACAAATGGATCTTTCTTGCTGTGGAGATCCTACGGATTTGTGGGGAGGGCGATGCGGACAAGGATGATAGTATGATACTCACAGCGGAACCGGATCAACTTGGATCGGTTGACTTATGGGCGTAATATTACACCCTACGCGAGTTTTGGCGGTCCGCTAGCGGTTAGCGGGGGAGTCAGGGCAGCGGCGGCCCCTTCAGTCGGCGCCAGTAAATTTTTTCTATCTATCCTTGAGGCCTTTGACTTCTTCTTGGCGGGATGCGGATCAGCGGCTCACGACGGCTTCTTAATTGAAGCCGTTGGCTCTCTAATTGCCGCTTGTTGGCGGTAAAAGTCGGGATGATTGTCATTGATTTGAATTTGTTTCTGACTTCTTTTGCCTACAACAAAATTCAAAAAGAAATGCCTTTTATTTTAAAGGCATCAATGAAAATCAAAAAGATTGCGACTTCTTCCTAAACAAACACGAGTATCTGTTATGTCGAGGTCACCGCTTGCGTGGGTTCTTTGCTGCGGGGACTTTTTGTGTCCGTGGACCACAGCGCAATTCGATCGAGTAGAGCAGGGTTGCGGAACTACAGATGTAAAGGGCTCGTTTCCGCGAAGGAAGCGGCGCTGGGGATCACACTCACGAAGGAGAGGATCGCTGGCGGGTGAGATCTACTAGGAGAAATCACAGCGCTATCCACGAGATTAAGGGAAGCTTAATCTAGAGGGTATCTGTAGTTCGACCAATCGGTTACCTTTGCTTATAGATCGGCGTCGTTGGACTTGAGCTCGCCGGTGCTTTCGAACCGTCTTGTAGATTACTAAGATCTCCAAAAATTCTTGGTCAGAGCTCTTCCAAATCACCAAAAATCCAAGCCTCAGGAGCCTTGAAATCCCCAAATCCAAGACCGATTATCCGAAGTGCCCCGAAGATGACACTATTTATACAATGAAGGGGGTGTGACTCACATGGTGGCTCGGCCACTGGCCGAGCCACCTCCACTTCCAGGGCACCTCGACCAAGTTGGCGAGGTGGCTCCGACCAAGTGGTAGAGCCTCGACCACTTGGCGAGGCACCTCGACAAGTTGGCCGGTGGCTCGTGACCCTATAACCACTTTAGTTTGGCCGATGGCGCCGTCTTCGCGCGTTTTCCGTCGTTTTCGCGTCGTTTCTCGTCGATTCTTTTGGTCTTCGGGCTTGGTTTTGCCGGTGATGTTGCCGTTGTGTTTGAGTCCGTGCAGATCAACTTTGAGCTCAAGCGGTTCGTTTGGATCGACGGACTATGTATGGTTGATTCCGTCTCATCGGCGTTTGAGTTTAATCAACTTCGACGCGTCGTTTCATTGGCTCGTGCGTCTTCCGACTCACTTCATGTGCTTTCGTCGACTTCGCTCTGGCGTTTTGCGGCGTGATGCATTTTCGCGACGTCGGTTTGTCGAATGGATCGTCGGTTGTCAACCCATCGTCGAGTTTCGTTAGAGATGCGATAAGCAATTTTTATGCCTACACCTATCAAATTTAAACTTAAATGTATCTTAATTCTATTTTAAAAATAAAATTTCTAATGATTTAACAATAAATTCCATAAATTTAATAGACAAAAATTTATAAAATTAGCATATTAATGTCATATGAGAATTTTCAGGATAAAAATTCTCATGTTTGCAAAGCGAGGATATTAACATGCTAATTTTGAACATCTTAGAGTATATAAATGCTATGAAATACAAGTGAGGGTAAGGAGTGAAACTATAAGGTATTTAAGTGCTATTTAGCCAAAGTTTTATTCTGGTTTTCCTTTTATATGCTTTTCTAATCATCTACGATATAATATTCTGACGCAAATCTATTACAGATGCTTATAAAAATGAATACCACAAGTCACATCTGTGATGGCTAAGTATAGTTAGCAACAGAATTAAAAATAATTTTGTGATGGATTTGCTAAAGATGTTCCATGATTGATAATATTTTGTGGCAATAGTAAGTGCATTTTATTTCGTCGTAAATTCCATCTCAGGTAGCCAACTTCTGCTAGAAAATTTTTGCGGTCGCAAAATTTCTGTCACATATATCCCTTTTTCTTATTGTGGCAGCAATATTGAATGCTTCATACCAGAACTTTTCGAAAGATTTGCATGAGAAAGCACACAGAGATCCGTTTCAGTGGTGTGATGAAATTTGCGTTCAGCAAGACTGTTTTGTTCAGTTGTATAGGACAAGTGATGCTATATATCACAACACCAGAAGTTTTTATTAAATCATAAATAATTTTCAGCAAAAGACTTGAACACTTTAAAGCATTATACACTGATGTTCCTGAGGACATAGGATAAATCCATATAAAACAACTGCAGTTATCAATAACAATAATAAAATAATAAAAACTAGAGAAAAAGGACAAAGGAGAAGGACCCAAATATCACAATGTACTATTTCCAAAGAATGATTGCTTTGTTATTTAGAAAGTTGAAAAGGAATATTATAGCATATAATTGACCTAAAGTTCGTAATGACGAGAGTACTCGATGAGATGGATGACCAAGGCAAGTATGTCATAGAGTCTCAGATGATCATTGACTAACAAGTGTAGCTTGTTTTATTGGTGATGGAGACTTGATCGAAAGAGAATAAAGATGACCATCAATGTTGCCTGCTAGGAGTGTTGTCCCGATGCGCAAATCCTATATATGTTAGACCCAAGGAGAAAAATTCATAAGAACTTGAGTTTTCTTTTGCGAATTGAAAAGTACAAGGAAGATTTCTTATGAGCTTTGGAACAAGAAGAATATTATTGAAGGAAAACTAGTGATTAGAACTGGGATGAGAAAAGGTAGAGGAGTGAATTTAGTAATGGAAAGAAATTAATTTGACATTGCCAATTCAAGAACCTGATCAGAGCCATTATATGGTTGTGCTTGATGCATGATTGATGGATCAAATATCATATGAGATGTAGCACCTGAATCCGGAATCTCATTTGGTGGATGGTGAGAAGGGTTTCATCATGTGATGCTGCGGATGCTGCTGTTGAAGGTGTAGTCCAACGAACTATTGAGATAAGCATGTGTTCCGTTATTATTTATAACGATAACGCATTTAGCTACAGTGTGATCAATTTTCTTGCAAATTCGGCACTTGGGTTTGTAGCTATTCCATGGAAATCCACCATTGTAAGAGGTGTGCATGGTTAGAGGCAAAACCCTCGCACTCTGGGGTTGATGAGCAATAAGAGTAGTCGAAGTAGGTAGTAATGGTGCAGCCCCATAAGGAATGTTGATGCCATCAAGGCAGTGGAGGATCAATGGGAGATTTTTTTCTGAGTATGCAAAATTCTTTGTTCATACACTATTAGCCTGAATTGAAGTTCGAAGAAGATGAAAGTATTTGAGCGATACTCAACCATGATAACAAAAGAATCATATTGAGATAGGAGCCCATGGAGAGTGTGGGATATTAGATCAATGTTAGAGACTGAATCTTGTATAGCAGCAACAAAATTGACAATTGACTTATTTTTGTTGAGATATTCTAAGATGAGAGGACATTTTTGGATTGTAGTTGTTGAGGAAGTACAGGTTTCCGAGGACTAGTTTCTCAAAGATAGGTTTCTTCCAAAGAAAACCAAAGGGCTTGCACTGTAGTATAGTCAAGAGCATGATGAGGTGTAGATTGTGATAATATTGCATTCATACAACTAATTAATAACAAAATGATCTTTCTTGTGCCAAGTAATATATTAGTATAGCTCATCTCTTTGTCATCAGTAACAATAGTTGGAGATGGTGCTGAAAGTGTGCTGTCAACGTGGCCAATGTAATCTATATTTATACTATTTATAAAGAGGATTTGGGTGTTAAAACTTTTGATTGCCTCTTTTATTCTTACTAAATTTTGATAATTTCCAATAATGCATTGAAATTTAATCAATTCATTCTATTTATTACACTATAATTATTCATGCAATAAACATTAGAAGTTTATAACTAATATTAAAACTAAATATATATTATAAACTTTAATCATATCTCTCAAATTTTATTCAATTTATTCTATTTATTACACTATAATTATTCTTGCAATAAACATAAGAACTAGTATATATCATAAGTGTTATCCATGTTAGTCATAAGTTAAATAAGATAAATATTTCACTTTAGATATTAGGTATTATATTATAAATATACAATTTTAATATTTAAGATAATAATATCATAACTTATATTTATAAATTATATTGTAATTTAAGATAATTTAATATTTAATTAAAAATCTAACATCTAATCTTAAACTATAATATATTAATATGTGTGTCCGATATATAAAAACTTGTGGAGAGGAATACTAATATAAATGTTAACCTCTTAGTGTGCGTAGTCTAGAAATAGCATATAAAACTATCATAATATATATTACTAACTATTGTAATATACTTATCATAATATTTGGATCTGACGTAATTCTGAGCATGTAGAATTCCAACCGGCGTGGGAAGCTATTACATTTCCTCTTGACACTGGATGTGGAAAGGTAATTTTCAAAGAAGATGTGGACGTGGTAATTAGAGATATCCAAAATGGAGCAGAACAACACTTGATTTTCGGACACTTTGTGGATGATATTCAGTGATGTTGCACATGACTCGAGGAATGAGATTTTCAGGTAGTTTGTCAAATGAGGAATGCAACGGCTCATGTGTTGTCTAAAGAGCTAAGAAAATTGATGATTTTATGTTATGGCTCGAAGACCCACCATCGTTTTACACAAAATTCTGAAGTCTGATAAGGAGCAATGTTTATCCACATTCTTTTGTTGTGCTTCTGGATTTTTAGTTTAGTTTGGATGCATCTTAATATTTTTTCCATAAAAACTATTGCAATAGAATAATTAGATCCCTCTTGACAAAGTAATTTACAACATCTGCCCCTTTTTTTTTTTTGGTCAATGAAAAATCTTTACTTTCATTACCAAGTAACTGTTAGGTACATGATTCCCCCAGGTCTGATTGAGTTACATCAAATATTCTACATGGTTCCTCAGACCTGATGGAGATCAATCAAAAAATACAAAGAAACTTCACAAAACTCATCTATAAGATTCTAAAGCGATGAACAAAAACAACCCAATTACCTAAGGCTACCAATCCAACTCGATATTTCAGGGGATGCAGAATGAAAAGCAGTGAGAACAACAACTTTGATTTGTTTTATCACAAAGTCGTGTTCCTTTCCTCCTCATTGTGCATCCGCTGTTTCTCTCCCTCAGTGATTATATAGAAGCGACTAGACAAGCTCTTTTCACTTTTTATCAAAGAGGAGCCCTTCAAGTTAACAAACCAATTGTACCAGCAAGTCCAAGTGTAGCTCCTGAATCTGAAATGCAACCATTGCATGATCTCATTCCAAACTTCAGGAGAATTGACAAGAAAAAATAGATCTTGATGGTCCTCTCGGTTATGCTTGCATAGGAGACACATATTATGTTGAATAAGACCCATTTTCATCATTCTATCTTGAGTGAGTAACCTCTGCTTAAACACAAGCCAAGAAATAAAACTATGTTTAGGAATGCTAAGTGAATTCCAAACTGATTGTCCCCAAGCAACCCTTTGCACATCAGAGAGCAATTCATTATAAATTTAAGAAATTCTACATCCTGCTCTATTAATTGCTTCCATTTTCCTTATAACATTGTCTTTTGAACCCCACATGGAGAGAATTGAATCCCTGACCTTCAACAGCTGTTTCCAGCACCAAGAATTACCAGATTTAGCTTGTATGTCCCATATAGAGTACCTTTTCAGGTAATAGCTATGTATCATTTGAATCCATAAAGTACTTTTGTGCTTATGAATATCCCATAGAGTTTTAATAACCATTGCTTTGTTCCAAAGAACAATAGAGTGTAACCCCAATCCACCTTGATGAGTAGCTTTACAGATATCCTCCCATGCAACCAATGCCAGTTTTGTAGAATCATGAGAGCCTCCCCAAATGAACTTCCTACATAAGGCATCAACAAGCTTAAGAACTTTTTTAGGGAGGACATAGCAGCACGACCAATGCAGTTGAATACCAAAGAGGACACTCCGGACAAGATGTATTCTACCTACATAGGATAGGTTTTTAGTTTGCCAACCCTGTATTCTATTTGTTAACTTCATGACCAGAGCTTTACAATCAGAAATAGACAATCTCTTTGAAACCATAGGGACTCCCAAATACTTGATAGGTAGTGAACCCTCACCATAGCCGAATTCAGTTAGGATTCTCTGCTTTGTGCCAGCATCCACACCTCCAAATATGATAGAACACTTAGAAGGATTTGCCACAAAACCTGAGGTTCTACCAAATAATTCAAAGCACTGATACATAAGCTTCATAGATGTGTAATCCCCTCTGCAAAATATTAAAAGATCATCCGCAAACACTAGGTGATTTATCCTTAAGTGAGCACACTTAGGATGAAACCTGAAATTTTCCTCCTCCTTTAACGTACTCAACATTCTTGATAGATATTCCATACTAATCACAAATAAGTATGGTGATAAAGGATCACCTTGTCGTAAACCTCTTTTGCCAGGGAAGTAGCCAAGGAGAGCTCCATTATAGAAGATTGAATACTTCGGAGTTGTGACACAACACATAATCCAGTTTATCATTTGACAAGGAAACCCTAGCCCCTCCAACATACCCTTCAAGGAATTCCAATCCAATGAATCAAAAGCTTTTTTGATGTCAACACTCATCATACCCCTTGGAGACAAATACTTCCTCCCATATTGCTTGACAAGTTCATGACAAAGAAGAATATTACTAGAAATGTGTCTACCTTTTACAAAAGCAGATTGAGCATTTCCAATAATATAACACATAACAGTTTGTAATCTGGAGGTGAGAATTTTAGAAATTACCATGTAGAGGATATTGCAACATGATATTGGCCGAAAGTCAGCTACACTTGTTGGATTCTCCACCTTAGGAATCAGAGTTATAGATGTTGAGTTGAGCTCACCAAGAAGCTTTCCAGTAGTAAAAAATTCACCAACAGCATCAACAATATCTTCACCCACAATACTCCAAGCTTTCTTAAAGAAGGAGGTAGAATAACCATCTGGCCCTGGAGCTTTACTATCTGGAATTGAGAAAAGAGCTTGCTTTATTTCATCTCTAGTGACTGGAAGAATCAGGAAATTCTTTTGGTTCTCAGTTAAACATGGTCCTCTTTCAATAATATTCTGATTTATATCTAAGAGTCCCTCAGATGCTGTTCTCAGGAGATCAACATAAAACTTTGTGATTTCATCAATTATTGCCTTACTGTCAGTAAGTCTCTCACCTTGTTGATTGTACAAGGACAAGATTTTGCCCTGATTCCTTTTATGTCTCAGATAAGAATGAAAAAGATGAGTTCCTTTATCTCCCTCAACAATCCACTTGATTTTTGCTTTTTGACTATAAAAGCTAGTCTCTGCAGCAACTAATTTATTATATTTGTCCAAACAAGTTTTTTCCATCCTGGATAACTCCTGGTCATGAAGTCGAGATTGCAACTGTTTTTTGAATAGCTTCCAAATCTGACTTGGCTTTAACAACCTGATCACCAATACTTGCATAATATTTAGTATTAAGTTCCTTGAGGCCAACTTTAAGTCTTTTCAGCTTAGTAACCACTTTGAAGCCTTTACATCCTCTAATGTCATTACCAGACCAAATTTTATGCACAATTGGCAAGAACTTAGAATGATCACACCACATCTTGAGGAATCTGAATGGTTTCTTACCATGACAATGATCTTCGCAAATTGAAATCAAGGCTGGAGAGTGATCAGAAATATTAGGTAGAAGGAATTCAACTTGACTAGCTAGATGAGTAGATAGCCAGAAATCATTTACCAATACTCTGTCTATTTTACTCCATATCCTATCATCTCCATCCTGTTTGTTTGACCATGTAAAGAAACACCCCATAACTTTCAGAGAATTAAAATGACAATCATCAATACATTGTTGAAAAGCTGAAGTCTCATACTCCATAACTGGTTGACCACCACATCTATCACCATGGTTTAAAACATTATTAAAGTCTCCACCTAGGAGCCATGGCAAGGTAATATTTCTACTAAACCTTCTGATATCCTCCCATAGTGGTTCCCTTCTTTCCAGTTGATTGAAAGCATAAACACAGGTCACAAGACAGTGCACTCTGTCATCCCTTAATTTAACTTCACAATGGATACACTGATCAGTAATATCACAAGCAACAACATCAAAATAGTCTCTCTGCCACATTACCCAAATCCTCCCATTTGGAGCTACAGAATAGTTATTAAGGGTTGCCCAGCTCTTACCTAGTTTATTCAATATTGCAGGGGCTTTATTATGCTTAACTCTGGTCTCAAGTAAAACTAAAAAGTTAACATGATACTGAGAAACAAGAGCTCTCACAGCATGTTCTTTATTTGGTCAATTAAGACCTCTAACATTCCAGATTAACCAATTCATGCTAGAGAATGTGCTCCACCCCTATCAATCATAGGAGTAAGAATCTCTTTATCATAAACATGAGTATCTAAATCATCACCAGGATCATGTTCAAGAATCTCAAATGAATTACTTTGTTGAACAACAACAGCTTGACTTACCTTAGCTTTACCAGGTCTATGAATAGTCCTCCACTGATCATCCTTCTCATTCTGGCAAGTAGCAACCTGCTCACCCAGATTCTGGAGTGAAGTCATTAGTGTAACTCCATCCTTCCTATTTGAACTACTAGCCACGATATTTTTCTGCTTGGGTCTCCATTCTATTCTCTCTTTCCTTTTAAAACATATAGGGGTATCATGACCAACATTCTTACAATGAGAGCACCATTTTGGTTTAAACTCATAAGTAATCTTCTGTTTAAACTCTTTACCATTAGGACCCTTAATGATGACCTCATCAGGAAGACGAGCTGGCAATTCCACTTCAATAAGAACTCGGGCATAGGATAATCTCTGTTTGGAAGCAGTTAAATAATCAGTAGTAATAGGTCTCCCAACTAAACTAGCTACTTTGCTAATCCCCTGCATATGCCAAAGATTTAATCTAAGACCAGGCAATTGAATCCACATAGGATAGGAATTGACCGTAAACTTCTCGAAGTCATCATCATCATTTGTCCATAGTCGCAACAATAAAGGCCTAGCACCAAAGAACCATGGTCCTGCTTCTAATACAGAATCTCTATCCTCTTCACTCTGAAAATTATAGAGAAAACACCCAGGTTTCAGTAGACAAATCTGAGGAATAGCAAGATTTTTCCATAGTTTTTCCACATAAGACTCCATGGCCTTAAACCGCACATTAAGCCCTATTACATGTCCAATTAAGGCAGACTTCCATAGATTTTCACCCAGCTTCCACTCCTCCTCATCAAATTCAGCAGTTGATTCAGAGACTGGAGGAACAAAATTCAAGTTCATACCCTTGCCAGCCTTCCTATTATCAGTAAAAAGACTCGACCAAGTTTTCCTATGATCCGAGTTCTCAAGATCTCCATTCATTTGGGGTAGATCCAGATGCTCACTATCACAGATTTCAATTCCTGAAGGAGTCGAAATATTACCATTAGCCTCTTCCGCCTCAGTAGCATCTGCCCACAAATTAGTAATACCAGAACTCGATGGAACAGTACGAATCACACCTTCACCATTCCCAAATTGCTGTGCCCTAGGAGTACTAGTCACACCCTCACCATTCCCAAATTGCTGTGCCCTAGGAGTACTAGTAGCACTAACCTTAGATTTTTGAAGAATTTCTCCCATGGTAATCTTCTTCCGAGCTCCAACTAGACCTGTGCTTCCCATCAAACTCACATCAGAATATCCATCAACTTCATCCACAAATTGCTCTGGAGATGAAGAGATTGCCCTTAACTCCGCACGCGTGATCGATTTGGCCGCTTTCTTGCAAGAAATCCTCTTCTTCTTCACCATAAAACTCAGCGGGAGGCGCAAGTTAGCAAGGGGAAGATCGCCTGCTAACGTACACCATTCGGACCGCACCTTCTTCCCTTAATCTTTGCCCATGAATTATTTAAAAAGACTGAAAGTGAAATGTGTCAATAACATCTGCATTTAATATGAATAGTAGTGAGAAATGAACCCATAAT
>CM022706.1:81153599-81189427 GCA_012295165.1 Asparagus setaceus
TTGGTCAAGAAAGAAAGATGCAATCATTTCTAGGATCTTTGTATGTGACAAGGAAGGCTTCAAATATTTGAAAGATAAAAGAGATGATAGCATAAATGTGGTTCACAAGGCCGATACAAGATGTGGATGCACCGCAAAAATGGTCATAGGACTTATTAGAAGCACGGGGCAATGGGAGGTTCGAAAATTGGAAGAAAATCATAGTGGTCATCTTTTAACTACTCCGAATCGGTGCGAAAGCACTGTTCACATCAGCTAATTCAACAAGCTCCGTAGACAAAAAAAATTGATTGATACTCTCGATGGCAAAGGGTTACGACCTTCTACCATTTGTAAAGTTGCAGATGCTACTAATGAAAATGAAGAGACTCTCTCACTCCACAAGAATGCCAAGCTCATCTTATAAAAGGACGAAAGAATAATATTGGCCAAGAGTGTGTTTCCATAATTCAACATTTTCAATAGAAAAAAGTCTTCGATTCAGAATTTTACTTTGCATTGGATCTAGAAAATGATGGGACAATGAGAAGTATTTTTTGGGTGGATGGTAGAGCGAAGACTTCTTATTTGCAATTTGGAGATGTGGTTTGCTTTGATGTTAATTATAGAACAAATGATTTGAAGTTACCATTTGCACCATTTACGGGTGTCAATCATCATCAGCAATCTACTCTCTTTGAGCGTGCACTACTAGCCGATGAAACAGAGGCGATTTTTATTCTGCTATTTAGCCAATGGCTACAGTGTATGTCGAGTATAGCCCCCTTGACTATCATCACCGATCAAGACAAAGCTATGTGTGGTGCAATTCACAAAGGCTTCCCTCAAACCCGTAATCGCTTTTGTTCATGGCATCTTGGTAGAAGTTCCTTACCACATCTTCTATCATTGCAAAATATTCATGGTGATGAAGTTTCTATAAGGTACAAAAAGTAGTATTGGAGTAGCACGAAAGAAAAGTTTGAAAAGCGTTGGGAAGGAATGCGAGATAAATATGATTTAGATAAAAGAAGTTGGTTAGTAAATGTGTATAATCATCGAGATCATTGGGTTCCTGTGTATCTCAAAGATACTTTTACCGTGGGTATGACATCTACTTTACGGAGTGAGGGAATTAATGCTTATTTCGATAATTATGTGTGTGCGCAAACCGAGTTGCATGATTTTGTTAAGCAATATGATTTGGCCATATGAAATCAACGAGCTACTGAACTTGAGCAAGATTTCAAAACTATAAATTCAATTCCTATATTGACCACAAAATATCTTATTGAAAAGCATGCAAGAGGGTATTATACATGGAATGTGTTTCGTATTTTTCAACGAAAATTTGAGGATAGTTACTCTATGCTTCAATTATCAAAAAATGATGCATGTACCACATATACCGTTTGGATGATGGATGGGGTGGATGAAAGTGAGAAAGTAATAAAGCATATTGTTGTCTTCAATGCATCCGAAGAAAATTCAATAACTTGTACTTGTGGTAAATTTGAGATGGAGGGTATTTTATGCAAACATAGCTTGCACATTTTGGTGAAGAAGCAATTAATAGAGATTCCATCAAAATTTATTATGAGAAGATGGACAATTGAGGCTACACATGTTGGTCATGGAGTTGTTAGAAGTATCACTACAAATAATGAAGATAAACTTTCTATCATCAATCATTGTGCGCTTAGGGCAAGATGTGACAAGGCACTAGAAGATACATTAATTTCAAGTGCATTTTATGATATGTTCAATGATTTCTTGGACTCATTTTCAGAAAAAGTTAAAGACTATAAGAGATAGAAGCAAATTCCCAATGTTGGAGAGGAGAGCGATCCTAGTAACAATATGCCTATCTCATCAATAGCCATCTCTATGGAGCAAGCTAGTCAAATCAATATTCGAGATCCAAGTGGGCCCATTGCTACAAAGAGATGACCGGGACAAGCTACTAGAATCAAATCAGGATTAGAGAAAGCACAAGGAAAAACTATTAAAAAACAAAGAATTTGTGGATTTTGTGGTGGGAAAGGACATTATATAATAAGTTGTTCTTTAGCTAAGGTACTAGCTACGTACATGATTTATTTTTTGTATCTTTTATTTTGATGCATTTCTCTTGACCAACTTGTATATCTTTGGTGTATTGTAGATGAAAAATAGTTCAAATGAAGAAGGAGAACAAGTACAAAGGATCTAGTTGATGTTGTACGGACTTATTGATGCATTTCATGTTGTATGGACTTCCTCATGTATTTTGGTTAAAGTAGACTTGTTGATGTATTTGTTAGTTTATTTCATCTTGTATGGACTTGATGTATTTTGATTAAGGTAGACTTATTGTTATATTTGTTGGTTTGTATGATGTTGAATGGACTTATCATGTATATTATGAAGTATGTATTTTGTGTTTGTAGTTTTTTACAAAACTATGTCATAATTATATCTGAGGATCCTTTATCAAAGAGGGAGGTTACTTAAATTTTTGTTCTAGTTGGTTTGCATCATACTTCTTGTTCTATTAGGATGATATGATATTTTTTCAACTATTACTAGAAATTGCTCAACTAGGAGTATATGATTTTGCCCATTGAATGAGATATAGGGGAGAGATGAATCAACAAATACTTACATTAGGATGGGAAATAGGTAAGAATTAAGTAATTAGCATTGAAATGTAATAGAAAGACCCAAATACAAGCTTTTTCATCAGTAAAAAAATCATGACTTTGTTTTCTATTGTATTTGCATTTTTCATATCGCTCTAATAACCTAAAAATACAAGTTCATTGCTCTTGCTCAAAGATACAAGTTTCTGAAGTGATCATACTCTTTGCTCTCAAAAATACAAGTTTCTCAAAGATACAAGAGTACAAAAATAATCTCACATACATAACATTCTTTACAACTTCACCTACATTTTCTTCTCTACATACAATCAAACTAGTTGTATCCCTTGTAACAATGAAGGAGCCACCAGCTTGGGACTCCCAAACATAGTCCTCGTTGTCATTGTGCTTGGTCGTAACAACCACTTTCTCAGCCACGAAATAATCTTAACATACAAACATATTGCTCGTCGTCATTGTGCTTGGATGCTATGAACCAAGATAATATTCGACAATAAATTTCACATGGCAAGGAATCACTCATTGACCTGAGAATAGATGACACAAACCCAAATCACTAATTTGTCAATTTTTTCTTCAAGCACGAATCATGACACAAACCCAAATCACTAATTTGTCACATGAGAATAGATGAAAATTAGTTATTGAGGGCGAACCTTGGCTTCGAGAGCAATGGCCGTAGCTCATGCGGGCGTGGCCCAGTTCTTTGGGCGTGGCTGCCCGGCTTGGCCAGCTAGAAGGCTTATGCGGCGGAGAAATGAGTGTTGGAGAATTTTAGTGGCGGCCGTGAAGTGGGCGGGTCGGGGAGGAGTGGGATCATGATTTGAATGGGGCATCTGAGAAGATGAGATGAGAAGGAGAGAGAGATCTGAGAAGAGAAGGGGAGAGAGAGTGTGTGGGGCCCATCAATAATTTTAATCTTTTAAAATTATTTTTTATTTTTGATCAATTGATTTGAATGGAAGGTGGAGATTTCTCCACATAGGCACTACCTTAGAGTGTGAATAAGGTGGCAGTATATATATATATATATATATATATATATATATATATATATATATATATATATATATATATATATATATATATATATATATATATATATATATATATATATATATATACTTTTAAAATTTAATCATTACTACTTTTAAATAATGAAATTTTTTGGTCAATGAAAATATTTGACATTCACCAATATGAACATTTTCTATACATCAATGTACTCAGTCAAAACTGCGAAAACTGAAAAAAGAAACAAAACCTCTAGTGGGATGCAACCCAAAACAGAGTAAAAGGATTAAAGAGAAGCTAACCATTCTTTATATTCAGTTGAGAAAGAACTATTGATCATTATGGTCATGATATTGATTTTAATGACTTTGATGATCTGCTCAGGGCTCTGGGTAGTCAGTTTGAAGATTCTAGCATTTCTTTCACTCTAAATTGCATAAACGGTAGTGGACAGCGCCATTCTTTTTATTTTCTGTTTGTACCCTTTACCCTTCAATCTGTTGCTATACCAGTCCAGAATATGATTCCATTCGCAAGCCTTTCAACTGAATTTGAGCCAGTCCATAATGTTGTTCCATATTCTCATAGAGAAGGGGCATTCAAAGAAGAGATGATTTCTATTTTCCATTCTTTGACCAGAGCATAGCACGCAGCAATTATTTTGAATTATCCCCCCCCCTAAGCAGCTTGTCTTGGGTGAGTAAACGATCAAGAACACGAAGCCATAAAATGAAAGAGTGCTTTGGATGATTAGTTCCCTCCCAAACTGTGTCATACCATGCCACCTTTTGAGAGACTGGAGTAATTTTATAGTATAGGTCAGATATACAAACTTTTGAATCTTTGCAGCAATCTGAGATTGTGAGATTACAAGAAATCGGGTCTTTAACGATCAAAATTAACGAAGGGACTATTTAACCATTGTTAATATATATACAATAACAACGGTTTCTCACACCTTCATTGAGCTTTAATAAATATTAAAAGAGTTAAATAAGGCTAGACGACGGTTATTTAGATCCTTCGATGATTAGGCCTTACTATCTTTGTTGATGGGGAGTGTTGAAAACAAAGGACCTACTAACCGTCATTAAAGATGAAACCTAGTCCTAATAGGAGCATATATTTAATTAATATAAATTAGGACTTATAACAAGTTCTCACATATTTTCTCTCTCAAATATCTCACGCATAAACCCTAGAAACAGGCGCTCCTCCTCTTCATCGTTCTCCACGCCAACATCACCCACCCCCTCCTCTTCTTGGCAACCGCCGCAGCGACACCTCATCTGCCTCCATTCCTCTTTCTCGATAGTAACATCCTCCCCCCCATCCCACCCCCCATCCTCTCGCCAACAGCGGTAGCGGCAAGACCTCATCCGCCCCCTCTTCCTCTTTCTCGACGGCAACATCATCCCCCCATCTTTTCGCCAACCATGGTAGTGGCAATACCTCACCCGCTCTAGCATCAATTCCTCAGGTAAATAACTGTTCATCCCTATTTTTGGGGCTTATTTGTAGTTCTTGTAAATTCATTAGGTTTTTGTTAAGGGATAGTCTTTGATTTTGTATTTGAAATTCTATAATTGATTCCTTATGAAGAGAGTAATGGAGGAAGGTGACCATTGAAGCCAATGAGCAATGGAGGAAGTCTTTAAATTTTCATTAGGTTTTTGTTAATTAGGATACATAGTAAACAACTAAATAATTACTAACCTGTAGATTTTCATCAGCTTCTTCGATTGTGTACACAACTCATTTGCATATCAAAATTCATAAATGTTTAGAACTCTAATTTAACATGCACATAGAAAGAAATCTGTATGTATGGTGCTAGATTGGTGTGACTAAAGAGGGGGATGTCTTTCTAGGATCATTATATCGGGTGATGTAACCTAGAGTCTCAATCTGATGCGAGGCGGCTTGCTCATTGAAACTGCATTATTGTCTATCTTTGATCTTGGTAGAAAACTTTCTCTTCATGTGTGATATGGTAAGTTTTCTTAAAGTACCCATAAGATAAGGAATGGAATATTTAGGATAAATAGGAGGAATACCCTGACCTGCTACCATGCTTGAGAATTGAAAGGAGAAAAACTTTTAATTTTCTTTTACGTACTACTAAAGAAATTTTCATAGTTCATAAATCAATTTGACCCATGATATCTATTTGATGGCAGAAATATTCATGTATTTCTATACATTGGTGGTGCATCACAGTAATTGATGCTGGGGAAGTGTCGTATGTTTGCACTTGATCTCTCTTCCACAAAATCTGAAGTACTTCAAGAATTTCTGAATGTTTTGATAGACCTATATTCTCAATTACAGACCTGTATTTCCAGATAATGCAATCCCCAAAAAAAACTTGTTTAAGCTGTGCTCATAACAACTTTCACCGTAAAATAGACTAGCAGTCAAGCAATAATTTGCCATTTTAACTTGAATTCACATCAAAATGTAATTGTTTTTACTCAAACTAAAGGTTTCAAAAAGCTTAACTGGCCATCCTGCTCCGAGTTCTAAAAGAAAGCTGAATGTTTTTATTCCTAGAGTACTGGGGTCAGGGAAAGGGAGGTCACTCAAGCTTCTTTTATATTTTCTTTCTTTTCTTGGATTGCCACAGATGATTGCTTTGATTAATTTTAAGCCTTTCTGAGTTAGTTTAGGAATTCGGTACATGCTACCCATTATGTATTTGATAATCTTTATTGTAGGTTTTGATGTATTAGTAGAGTTATTATGTATAATGTGCATCTGTTTCTAGAACCTATTCTAATACTTCCACACTTCCATCCATGGCATCATATCATATTCCCTCTATAAAAGGGGTCCAACTTATCATTCTAATAGTGGTTCAAAGTGGATATCAAACCTGTAGTACAATTACCAAAATTACAGTGTTCAACCTACATAAATGATGGCATTTTAATTTTCTATTAAGAGCTGGCTGCTTGTTGACAGCTAAATTTAGCTAATGTCTTATAGTTTTATTTCCAGATTGGAAAGCACCTACTTTTGGTTCCTATAGTTATTTGTATTATTTCCAGTTGATTGTACTTGCAGTTTTCATTTTATGCTTATGCAGGGAAGCTTTATAGGACAAAAGATATTCTGGTCAGGTTCCAGTCTTCAAACTGAAGCTACTAGCTACGGACTGGTATCTTATTAAATCTTCTTTTTTAATCTTGCAAATATCATAGACTTTCATTGTATTTGACAACTTCACTGTTTTAGAGCAAAGACGATATTATATTGTTCTATACACATATTTCTTAAATTTTCAAGAGAAAAGACACAATATTATATTGTTATTGTCGCTTCTTGACTTATATTCTACTTGCAACGTAATGTTATATATGTATCTTGCTTGCATTATCTACTTGCAACGTAATGTTATATATGTATCTTGCTTGCATTATCTTTGATGCCATTTTCTTTGCAGGTTTTCTTTGCACGCCTTATACTTGCTGAGATGAATAAAGAGCTCAAAGGTTTAAGGTCTTTATCTCCTTCAATCTTTTAAATAAAGAAGAGAGATCAATAATCCTATTATTATGCTGCAATTATAAGCTCTACACTGCACCATGTCTTATGAGTTATGGCTCTATCCATATCAACTCACAGTCTTTCGCTAATGACAGTGTCTAAAGTACTTGTGACTCAAATTCGTTCATCCTTTTCCCTATAGAGCAAGACTTAAAGCCCAGAAGGCTATAAAAAAGAATTGCCTGTCCTAAAACTGCATGTTGAACTGTCATTTTCAAAATCATTTAGGCATGTTTTCCTCTGTGTGCAACATTCAGTGCAGATAAAGTTCCGCATAGGATGAACTAAGTTGTTATGACATGCTTATTAGCCTGACAGTTGACCCTTTTAGTTGGTGCAGATCTCTAGTGAAGGTGACCCTAAGCAAATAATTCTTACATAAAATTATTACCCGTTAGAAACCCATCTTTGGTCCAGTTTTATATCATTTTACCAATGCCAAGATTGTTTGCAATCATTTTACGAAGGGCAAGATTGTTTGCAATAAATGAACTCACATATTCTTATCAAGCTATGGGAGATGACCATTTGAACTAGCTTTGGTAAGTGGAATAAAAGTTTCATTGTTGTTTGCCTGGAATTCGGCACAAGATTGTAGTTTTTTTCTTTTTTCTCCTCTGTTGTTGTTGTTGTTTTTTTTTAAGGTGGTTGTGGTGGTGGGTGGGTTGATGGGGGTGGGGGAGTAATAATAAGATTGGAACTCTGTGATAAGAAGCTGTCTTTTTGGAGCTTGACATTTTGATGGAATAAGGCTTGATAATGAAGGTGTAGATCTCCTTTGTAATTTTCATGTAATTAATCCAAAAGTTTAAGGCTTTAAGCTGATGGTTGTAGGCGTTGAAAATTTCCTATAAGTCCCCGAACGTAGCTCGTGATGACGAGAATAATCGACAAGTCATCCGATGAAGTAATGGCAAACCGTTGGCGACACAACAAGTGAAGCATAGCAGCGCTCTCTCCTTTACGAGCTGTCGGTGATTCCGGAACCTTGGTGAACTGATCGCCATGAGTCGCGGCGAAGGATAAACCCGACTTTGAAGCCTCAAATTAAGCTCGGATGACAAGTCGGTCGAGAACGAGATCAAGCTTCGGAAAACCAGCGAGAGAAACCCGCGGCCTTCGGTTAAAACCGAGACACCGAGGTGTCGCCCGTGAACACGAGGTGTCTCGCTTCGGCGAACACCAGAAGGTGTCGGCACGCCGGTACAAAGGCCGAATGGGCTTTTTGCCCAGGTTCGCCCGCATCCGCTGCTGCACCTATAAATATGAGGGCTAGGGTTTCATTTTGGGGGTCGGGAAAAATAAAAAAGGAGGAGACTCTGCCGAACTCTTGTGTGTGCCAAGGGTTAGAGAATTTCCAAGGGAGAGGAGATCAAGATCTAGACTTGCGCGGGGGGTGAGATCCGAGATCCAAAGTGTTGGATCGGATCTACAACAACAAACCATCCTTTGGATCAAGCTTGGCCTTGATCCGAAGAAATAGCGGGTTAAGCGGCATATCTCGTTTACTCGTGGATTAGTTCCTTGGCGAATTAATCTCCGTATTCGTTTAGATCTCAGATCTGATCGAGCTAAGAATTCTCACGTAAAAAAAAGGAGGGATTTTTAGATCTAGATCCAGATCCAGATCTCGTTTGATCAACACTTGGGAAAGGAATCGCGGTGGTCCACGGAACACATCCACAGCCGAGCAAAGAATCCCACGCAAGCGAGGATCCGATAAACGGATCCCGTGTTTGTTCACAAGGAGGAAAGTTGTAATTTTTATCCTTTTTCATTGTAACAAGCCTTATAAAAATGTGATTTTTATTTGAAACTCATTTGTAATCCCATCAAGGTAGAATGATTTCACCGATGAAAAAGATACCGACTTTTCCCGAGAACAATGGTTTGCGTGCGGACAATATATTTCAAGCATGTTGATACTTCCCCTCAACTTGCCTCACTGGAATGAATTGCTTTGAAAGCTAGACAACCTGGTGGTAATATAATCATATTAATTGTCAATTTTCAGGTTTGAGCAGAGAACGTCTTGGAACTTGTTGTAATACAAAGTTAGCTAAACTGCTTTGTGGAAAATCTTACACTATAGTTTTTGTGCTGGCAATACCGAGCAGTGCTAAAGATAACGACTCTAGTTTGTATGCAATATGCATGCCTGGAGTCAAACTCCATGTCATGAGCAATGTGCATCATATTGCAAACTGACCACTATGAACAACATGCTTGCGCATAAGGTGTTTGAAGTGAATTTCACATTGATTTGCAACATGGCTAAAATAAGCTCAATGATTTTGCTAACTGTGCTGGTGTCTTTTTAAAAATGTGACATCATTTCCTGATGATATCATTCATGAGGGGTACTCATTATTATATGGTTGTCTCTGTTATAACATTGATTTGATCAAGGATATCTTTCTTAATTCGCTCTAAAAGTTTCCTCAATTTTATGCTAGGAAACAAATGTCAAATTGATATGCACACTTGCTTTAATTCTTATTGTTGTTTGTTCATCTGTATATTTTTTTCCTTCTCAGATGTGTTGTGAGTGGTGCTGGGAAAATAGCGATGCATGTCCTGGAAAAGCTTCTTTCTTGTGGTGCTATCCCCATAACTATATCAGGTAACTTCTAAAAGTTTGATATTATTCGCTTGCTAAGAAAATTTTTCACATAGCTCAAATAAACTTTTTCAAGTTATATCTCATAAGTCCATTGATCAGTTGGCAAGGTTAATTCTACGATTGGGAGCGATTTCATCTGGTAATTCTGCTTTTAAGACGGCTACCATTACATTCTAGGATTTTGATATACTCATCTTTGAACACATGGAAAATAGGCAATCAACTTGATGAAATGGTGATACTAATTTCTAGCAATTCCTTTGGTTCTGGAAGTTAGGTAGTTATGTGGTGATTCACTGTTATCTTTCTAGCAATTCCTTTGGTTCTGGAAGTTAGGTAGATATGTGGTGATTCACTGTTTTCTGATTATTTTGATCATTGGAACACCCACAAAGAAACTTCTAATTGATGAGATGCCACACATGGGTTTCTGGAACCCTTCATCATGATGGCCCTCCATATCCTGTTATAATGATAGCTTCTTTTCCTATTTGAGGGGAAAATGTGCAGGACTTTTTTTTAGACAACAATCTAATGCTTCATTCACTCCTCAAACTCGAGAAGATGTGTAGGACTAGGTAATTATTTCTATAAAATCTCTTATATACTTTTATGATAGACTACTTGTACCAAAGAAAATGTGATTTTTACTTAATAAGATAATATTTTCTTAATTGATATTTCTTAATTATGTGATTTTTTAATTTTTCAGGCTATTGAAGATTAGGAGAGGGGGTGGCTCGACGCTTCTTTTTGACATTGATTAGAGATGAATGGATGTGTCTTTCCCAGACTTTTATTTTATTTTACTTTAGACAATTTCATGTATTTTTCTGTGGAACAATTGAGATATTAACTCTTGTTGTTAGTATTGAATATTTGAGGATGATGGAATTTTATTAATTGATGTTATTAATGAATGGAATTTTTGTTTTCCCTTTTATTTTATTATCGGTTATTTTTAATATATTTGTGTTGTGAATCTTATTGTCAGATTGAGAATAATATGATGGATTTCTATGATAGTAGCCTATGAATGGAATGTAGGCGGGAAAAATTGCCAACCCGCCCGAGTCAAAGAGAGGAGCTGTCACGAGCCGCCTGACTTATTGGCGAGTTTGCCTAAAAGCGCTGTCCAACAAGCTCGCCCGCCGCGAGGTTGTCTGCTTCGATGAGCTCTCCCGAGCTCAAAAGCGCTGTCTAACAAAGCTTCGCCAGCGGGGTTGATGCTTTGAAGAGCTTCGCTGCAAGAGCTCAAGTGCGTTAGCCCACAAAAGTGATTTGGCGAGGTTAAGCCCGCAGCGGCGGTTTGGCGAGGTTAAGCCCTGCGGTGGTTTGGCGAGGCTTCGCCCACAGATGGTTTGGCGAGGCTCGTCCACAACGATGGTTTGGCGAGGCTGCGCCCTAGCGATGGTTTGGCGAGGCTTCGCCCACAGCGATGGTTTGGCGAGGTGCAGCCCCGATAGGCTTCGCCCGCATGAGTCCAGCGTCGCCTATCGGTCAACCACAATGCGACCAAGCACTGCAAGGGGTTACGCCCGACTGCTGGCCAACTCACGCCGGGGTCCACGTTGGCAGCTTGTTGACAAGCTTCGTCGAATAGTTAGAACAACTCTTAAGCTCGCCTACTGCGCTGGCGAGCGGTGCCAGCGGCGGCGGAAAGTGGGCCCACCCACTTTCCGTCCGGGTGATGATGAGACAAGGCTCTCATCACCCTATAGCGGTCACATCCACGGCTAGAGGACACGGCCCTCACCCATTAGTGGTTACATCCACGAGTCAAGGAGGACCGGTTACTTATCAAAGCCCCAATTAGGAGAACTTCGCCTATGCAAGTTCAGCAGCGCTTTTACCGCGGCAGCTCGCTGAACCAAGCGCCCACAAGAGGCCGCCCGATTGACCTCGTCCGGTAAGCTTCGCTGCTTCGCTGAGAGCACTGAAGGCTGCACCTTACCCACTGCGCATCACGGGTTATGATAAGGCATGGTCCTCATTACCTCATCGGTGGTCACATCCACGGTTAGAGAAGAGTATGGTGCCCCTTAGCGTCGGTGGTCATATCCCACAAATCAAGGAAGTGGCCATGCCTCTCCTTGCCTGTTATAAGCCACCATCTCCCCGAGGAGGGAGGTGACATTGGTACTGAAAACCCTTCTTTGAGAAGAAAGAGCAAGCGAAGAATCACTCTCTTGCTTTCTCAACTCGATTCGAGCAAAGGCTTGGATTGTTGAAGTAGGCTCCATCGAACTCTCCAGTTGGAGGCTCTCGAGCTCTTTGCAAACTCTTGCATCGTAGCCCTATCCAAGCAAGCTTCGGGTGGGAGCCGAACTCAACGGCGGAGCTTCTCTTGAGTCTTTGAAAGCCCGACCCGGCGTCGATCCGGATCGTCAAGGGAAGCAAGCTTCGATTGAGCATCGAGGGAGGCATCCTACGCTCTGAAGCGAACCCGTTAAACAAGAAGGGCCTTCCCTTACATTATAAAAAGACCTATTCTTGATTTGTAAACAAGCCATTCAAACAATACAAATCCGAGGAGATTTTTACACCAAACAGAAGATGGCGACCACAGTGGGAGAAACCATTTCCTCAACCGAAATGGTGGTGGCGCAGTTCGATGACATCGCGGAAGGGACAATAGTTGAGTCCCTGGTGATCGAGTTCGACCAAGCTAGGTATGAAGAATACTTATCTTCGTCCTCTTCGGGAGCTAAGACCTCCGGCGTTACAGCGAGGGTTGTGCGTGCAACCCAGCGTCGGCGGCGGCGGCCGGCGCCAGTGTTCAACCTCGGTTTCAGCGAGGGGTTCCATTTCCCCAAACCGGCCAAGGCGAATCAGCGGCCAAAAGTGCTATCGAACAAACTCTTGTTGGGTTGCCCGCATGATCCACTCAGCCTGCGTGCAAGAGACGATCGCCTGGCCCAGCATCACCACCCTCACCGTCAACACGGACTTACCCCTCTCCAAGAGGCCGGGCGGCGGCGACAAACCATTACTTGCGAAGCGGCGCTTCCATTTCCACTGCGTCTGAGTTACTATTGGACGAGGAGGAAAATCAAGCCAAGAGCATCAACCACGGTCTGGCGGGCCCTAAATCGGCGGGTCCCCACATGCGGCGAGTCTCGCTCTAGCGGCAAGACCCCAAAAAATGGCAGACTTGATGTACTTCCTCCAAACAGCGACGTTCCTCATTCAGGCAAGCCCGCTCAATCAGGCGAGCTTCACTCATCAAGCCTTCACCAAAGCGCCCGGGCGACAAGTGGGCGGCCCTTGAGCAGTCGGCTTCGCCCGAGGGTATGGGTCGCCCGGTAGCGATATCTCGCCTGGCAAGTCAAGACCGCCTGAATCCCACACTTGGGGCTCCAAAGCGTTCGCCGAGCTCCTTTGAACTTCGCCCGCAAATGTGATGAACCCTCGATGCGAGGGTTGCCATCTCCAACCCACGGGAGACCTGGAGACCATCGATTCTGGCCAGCGATTCAAGAGGCAAATCCTCGGTGCCGCGTGAAAAGCTTATCCAGGCGGTCCTGTTGGCTGTGGTCCGCAGCGAAACCATCGGTATGGGAAAGGCTTTCTCAACCACATCGGGGAGTAAGGCCTCTTCGTCAAAGAGCACAACCGTCGAAAAGCAGGCCACTAGTGGTCGAGCTACAATTGCCTCCGTCAACATGGCGAGGAAGGATAAAGCGGATACCAGTTCTTGGTTCGAGTTTGCTATGGTGAGCATGCCTCCCAATCGGACGTGGCGTCTACCGGCCTGGCGTCTCCAAGCGGTGCCGCCATCCCATTTATTCTGTAGCGGTTAAACTCCATCGCGGCGAGGAGGAGAGCTTGTTGGCAGAGGCGGCGTCCCAAACATCAAGCTCGACTACGGTAGGCGCAAGAGTGCACATGGCCGGAGAGCTCGGCGAGTGGACTAAAAGGTTTGAGGAAGCGACAAGCGTGATCTCGAAACGGCCGGCGCCATTGACTCTATGAAAGAGATAATGGGACAACTACGCAAAAGAAAAAAAGCCTTAGCGAAATTGCGAGAAGGGT
The DNA here is from genome assembly GCA_012295165.1 of Asparagus setaceus. Classification (NCBI taxonomy): domain Eukaryota; kingdom Viridiplantae; phylum Streptophyta; class Magnoliopsida; order Asparagales; family Asparagaceae; genus Asparagus; species Asparagus setaceus. The sequence continues at coordinate 81,167,442 of CM022706.1, forward strand.
CGGAGGAATCAAGCGAGACCTCACTCCTCCGCGGCAGGCGAAGAGGATGACCATAAGTCACCCTCAGGCTACTCCTCGAATCTTGGGGAAAGCCTCCCAATCTGGCATCCCTCGGGATAGAAGGTTTGGCGAGTTTGAGAATCGCTCGGCCACGAAGCTCGAGAAAAACATGAAACGGTAGGGGTAGTCCGACCTTATCGAAGTGGGATCTGAGTCCCTTATCGACAAAATTCAAGCCTATGGGGCTGACCCGATTGACGGAAAAGGATCTCCCTCCCAACACATTTACTACTTCTGTCCCGAGGCGAGTTCTTCTTGGAAATGATCCCATTCTCCCGGATTGTTCATTGGGACTCTGAAAGGTAGCCTTTGAATGGTTCCGCAAGCTTCGAGCGACTCTATCAAATCATGGTGGCGTGGAGCTGTTCTTGGCCGCTTCTTCGGCGACAACTGAAGTTTCAATGGCGACCCTAATGCCGGAAGAAAGCGAGTCGATCAATGAGTTTGTAAAAGGTTGAAATCGATCAACGCATTGCTTAGAGAGCGGTAGGCGATATTACCACGATCGAGATGTGCCGCCATAATCTCGCGATTGGCATCTTATCCCGACTTCGGTCGCGGTGGAAACCGGACTGGAAGGAGTTAGTACGCCAAGGTGAACAAGTGGAAAACATGATCAAGCGCTGGAAGGCGAAGAACGGTACAAAGGGAACTTAACCGACTTTCACCGGGGACCAGTCCTCGATCGAAGGAAAGGAAACCATGGCGGTCGACTCTAATCCGGCCCCCAAGAACCGCAACATCAGAAATCCAAGCCGCTTAGGCAGCGCCCCCAGAGGCAATACAATTTCAAGGAAGACTGGGTGGTGCCCACCTTTGACACACTCCTTCGAAGCAATAGGATCAAGCTTCCGAGGCATAAGACACGAAGAAGTGGGCAAGGCAGATGACCCAAACTATTGCGTTCCACCGATTAAAGTGGCCACCCATGACCAAGTGTTACATCCTCAAAGACAAACTCGGGCTCTCTTTGGCGGGGGTGTTGAAGAAGGAAAAAGTCAAAAGAATGTGACCACGAACATGGTCACCTTAAGATTGGAACCGGCCTCCTGGAGTCCGCGCCGGCCCGGTATCATACCCATTCCCAGCGGCCGAGGATCGTGCGCGACCCTCACAATCAGCGGGAAAAGGGCTTGGTACCACAGACCCTACCATCGAGGACAAGTCATGTGGGTTCACCACGACCTCCTCAAGGCGGCGGTGGATTTCCAAGCCTGAAGAGCAAGCGGAGAGCAAACCTGCAATGTCATCTCGGCAATTCGGATGGAATCGAGCGAGGATAGCAACCCTCACCGACTCAGGAAGAGGCGGCGATACTTCGTCACAAGCGAGGAAAAGATTTAGCTAGAATTATCCACGGTCCGCGAGATGACTGATGAAACAACGGCGGGAACATCACGGGAGAATGCCGACAAACCAAGCTCAAGCAACCCGCCCTTCGGTTTAATGTGCTCTGCAGCTAGCAAACATCGGCAAGGATCACATTATCACGAGCTCTGCGTCTGTCAAGGTCAGCGGGGAGGCTCTGCGAGAGGCTCACAGCCAACTTCGAAGTTTTACTACACACTTTTCTACCGTCCACGAGGAAGAGGCGGGGAAAAGTTGTCCGTCTTTGCCGGGTGTCGAGACAGCAGTCCACAATATCACATTCACCCGGATGACATGCTCATCAATAGCCGCGTCTCACGACGAGGCCTCTTTACTTCCGAGTGCGTCGGCTCCTCCAAAGTGGATAGAATCAGGTGGATCGGGGATCGGCTTTGAGCATTATTCCCTTGGCGCTCATCAGTCCCTAGGGATACCTCGAGAGTGGTTATGCGGCGACCACCACTATCTTGGCTTCAGCGCCACAAGGGCGGCAGCTTGGAAAGATCGCCTCAAATGCCGGTTAGGCAATATGAGGGCAGTAACTTGCTCACGTCATCCACGCGAGAACCATCTTACAATCTCTTTGTTGGGCCGGTAGTGGATCCATAACAACGCATCGTCCGTCTACTTTACCAATGCCTAAAATGCGTGGATGATAATGGTCGAGTCAAAGGCGGTATTTGCGATGCTTGACCCTTCAAAGGGGTGGAGAATTACTTCACCGACTCTTTGCTCTACCAAGACTTCGGTCGGTGTAAAGGCGCCGTCGAAGACCGGATAAGCGGTAATGAAGCCGGTGAGTCCAGAAGACGGTCTTGTCTTTAATGACATTGAACCCATTATGTCGGTGCGGAGGCCTTGTTATCACCAATTCGGATGAGCCAGCGAGCTCACCCTCAATGAAACTCTGAATTTGCTTACTCCTCGTCTAGTTGAGGAAGCTAGCGTCGGGAATGCAACAACGGTTTGAGTCTGACCAATAATTGACCTGCATTTGCACTGTGTGTTGACATATGCAGCGACAAGCCGATGATCAAGTCTTCCGCGGTGTCTTTGTCATTACCGCTTCGAGGAGATTATCAACAAGAGATCATCTTTGGAAGGGTTGACATGTCCACGCATCGATGTGGGGCGACTTCGAGGCGATGAACGACCGCCCGGTTCATATACTACAGCCGAGCATAAGCATGATGGAAGGCATAGGTTACGGCCGTCGAGAAAGAGCTTGAACTACGGCAAAGCGGGAAGACTCCGATCCGGCCCGTTTACGTGCCAAAGGGAAAGCCGACAATTACTCTGGCGGGGCGAAGAGGCTGGGTTATGTCTCCTCCACTTGAGAATGATGCGCCATTTGGGCGAGTATCGGTGAGGCTGCGCTCGGAGATCAATCATCTACCTCCTCGGCAGGATTAGGATGTCGATGTCGGGGTGGTTTACAAGCCTCCTGACCAACATGACTACGGTTGATACGTTGAGGTCAAGTAGGCGAGCAAATCCCACTTCATGAAGCATGGGATGCATGCGTCAGCATAATGGGCGGGCATTTCGGCGAGAACCGCCCACGAGGATAAAATTCTCGGTGGACATGGGAGAGGAGGCTAACCCCAAACCCATATTTATCGGCTAGCTACTTCCCCAAGAGGGAAGAGCTCATTTCTCTTGTCAAGGAATACATCGGCGTCTTAGCTGGAATTATGAAGATATGCGGCCTTGATCCCAGTCGCCATGCATCGCTTGACATCAATCAGAGAGCCAAACCGTGAGCGGCAACAAAGGCGGTTTAGCCGCAGATTATGGAAGCAATTGTGGCGGAGTAAAAAGCTCATAAAGGGCTTCATCGGGGAGGAACGGCACCAGTGGGTGTCCAACATCGTCAGTTATAAAGAAAAATGGCACAATTAGAACCTGCGTCGACTATAGGGACCTCAATGCGCTTGCCTAAAGGCGAGTTTAGTTACCTATCACGGATGTCATCATCGACAACTGCGTGCGGTTTGAAAGGATGTCATTCATGGGCGGTTTTGAGGTACAACCAAATCAAAATGCACCACGAAGATGAGAAACATGCGCCGTTCCGAACTCAGATGGGAATATCTTGTTACGGTTATGCCATTCGACCTCAAGAATCTTGGTAGCGACCTATCAGCGCCATGAGCACCATTTTCCAAGACCATCGAGAAAGGCGGTTGAATGCTCGTAGATGACTTAGTCGTGAAGAGCGTGATAAAGGCGACCACCTTGGCGACACGAGCGGTGTTGACATCATGCGTAAACACCAACTGAAAATGAACCCCACAAAATCATTCTTAGGGATGTCGGTGGTAAATTTCTTGGTTTTGTTATTCTGACGAAGGGGTTTATGTCGACCCGACAAAGTCGAGCCATCCAAGAACTCCAACCACCTAGGAATCTCAAGGAATTGAGGATTGCAGGGCGCTTGGCGTATATCCGAAGGTTCATCGCCAAATCTCTGGGCAAGTGCGGCCCTTCTCCAAATTGATGAAGAAGGGGTGTCGTTTACGTGGGATGAATCTTGCCGGCGGTTCGAGAAATCAATGCGTTATCTTTCGAACCCACGATGCTTGGCGTCCCCAATCTCGGGTAAGCCGTTCCTCCGTGTATAATGCGGCGGCGGAACACTCCTTGGCCGCCCTCTAGCACAAAATAGCGGCTGGTCACGAGCAAAGTGTACTACTGAGTAGGACCTTGTAAGGAGCGAGCGAAGGTACCCCATGATCGAAAAGGAGTGCCTAGCCACGGTATTAGCAATTGAGAAAATGCGACACTACCTCGTCGGTCGGACTATTCATGTCATCTCCAAGATGAACCCTATCCAGTCTTCATGACACAACCCGGATCCCTAAATTGGGGCCTAGCAAGGTGGGCTCTTGTTGTCTCGATCCGACATCCATTTCATGCGAAATCCGTCAAAGGGCAAGCCATCTGCGATCTCATGGCCGACCACCCGTCGGGTCAAACGGAATTATTGAAGACATGCGGATGAAACCTATGAGGTCAACAAGACTTCGACGAAAGGAAATGGCGGCTCTACCGCCCGTGGCGTCTCGGTCGGGACGGTGAGGGCTATCGTGGCGGTGTGGGAGTAGTCTTGGTCTCCCCAAAACCACGTATTACCCAAGCCTTCTCTCTAGCGGAGCGTGCTCCAACAGCGTGGTGAGTACAATCACGATGCTCGCCGGACTCAACGGGCCAAAGACTTGGGGGTGAAGCACCTCGAGGCTTATGGCGATTCGGCTCATCGTCGGGCGGATGGAGGAGTATGAAGTTAGAAATGATGATCTAATTCCATGCCACCGGCGGCTATCGAAATAGCCAAATCATTTGGCGGCTTCGCATCGAGCACGTGCTTCATTCCAGAACACGCCTGCGAGATGCTGGCTTCGTGGCGACTAACTTGGCTCAACGCTAGGAGCGAGCGGCCGTCACCGTTACGGCAGCCGGCTCTTCAGCCGAATCCGCTCGAGTGAACCGACTCGGGGGCCGAACGGTGGAGCCAAAGAGCTGGCGCTTCCTAATCATTGACTATGTCCTTTACGGTATGCTACCGAGGGCGTCGGGGAGCGGGATTCTCTCCCATGAGGCGCCCGAGTTTTACTTGATTCGACAAAACATTGTATCGAAGGTCATCTGACGGACATCTTTGCTCCGATGCCCGCCTGGCGGAACGCGGGAGGCCCTGAGGAAGCCCATGATGGTACTGCGGCGCACACCCGGGACCCAGCTTTGGGATGCGCCTGAAGAATGGGCTATTCGCGGCCCAAGATGATTAGCGGCATTTGCCTATGCCAAATCTTTGCCCGGCGTGCCAAATCCGCGCTAATTACATCACGGCAACCGCACAGATTTGCATCCGGCGGACCTGCGTGGCCATTGAGACATGGGGCATGGATATTGTCGGACGATAAGCGCCACCATCGGTAAAGGGGCATCGGCTTTATCACGGCAATAGCCGACTACTTTTCCAAGTGGGCGGCGGTACCTTTGCGAGAAGTCAAGACTAGCGGCGTGATAAGGTTCATCGGGCACCATATCATATCACCGTGCAGCGTCCCGGGCGCATCATCCACGACAACGGACGCGGATTCGTTAGTCTGGCGTTCACCGATTCGTGACAAGTTCGAATCTGAGAACACATCATCCCGCGACTTATAACCCATCGGCCAGCGGGTTAGGCTGAAGCCTTTAACAAGGCGATCATCAAGATCCTAACCAAGCTAACGTCCATAGCAAAGCGGTAGGATGAAAAGCTTCGGTGAAAGCTTATGGGCGTGTCGCCTACTGATCCAGTACTCCCACGGTACAACACCGTACTCGTTAGTATACGGTTGTGGCCGTTACTACCACTTGGTTGAGATCCGTCCTTACGTGTCGCTTGGCGGGGATGGCAGTGAAGAAAATCATCGCCCGGCGTCTTGCGAGCTAGAGGCGTTAGATGAGAACCGGCTTAAGCTCAACAACACATCGAGTTTTACCAAGCCGGATCTCTAAAACCTTGGCAAAGGTGGACACGGTCTTTCGGAAAGGCGAGTTAGTCTTAGCCGTCCGGCGTGTGATCCTCAACTCCAAGAAGAAGGAAAGTTCGGCCCAAGTGGGAAGGTCCGTTTGTGATAAGCTTGATCTATTCAAATGGAGCCTATCGCCTCGTCAAGGCGGGCGGCGATAAGATCATGATGCCCATCAGCGGAAATTCGACGAAGTACTACCCATAGTCTTCTGCGGCTACCAACTCCGACAAGTACGGTATAAAGCTGCTCCTCCCAAAATTTCCCCTCAATCCTCGTCAATAGGATGGTGGGTCCTCAAAGTTGCCGGTGCTCTAACACCGTCATGTTAACACTAAACCTGCGGCAAATTCCCCTCAATCCTCATCAATAGGATGGTGGGTCCTCTAAACTATCATGTTAATGAATACCTCGGATAGTTATATCGGTCGTCACACTCACCGTCAGCGAGCGGCAGATCCTTTCGCACATTCTAATTCTATTAGAATGATGAAGAGTATTAGCCTACCATGCGATGAGCTACTATATCAATCAATGCCACACTCACCGTCCACGGGCGATTTGATTATCAGCCGTTCCGCGAATGCGTTGTTAAGTCGACATTGGCCTACCAAGTGATGTGCCCGGCGCTCCATCCGGCCACTCCCAGTGGCCGTTAGAGCCGGTACGTGTTGCAATCGACAACACGGCCCAACTGATTACGACTTAGGTTGTAATTAACCCAACACCTCATACGGGTAAGGGTAGAGATGAAATTTTAGCATTGAGTCTAAAAGAAACTTCCGACAACTCATCATCTTGAGGGAATAGTATGGTTAGCCGATTCAAGCGGTGTCGGTAAAGGCAAATCAAATCCGTTGATAGAGGGTTTGCTAAAAATCTAAGGTCGGCCGATCAAAAGGATGAGAACCAAGGACGGCGTGTGAGTCATTCAAAACAAAACAATCAAATGATATGAAAGAAAAGAGTCCGCTTCTCATTTTATAATAAAGGGAAGGGGCAGATTACAAAGAGGAGAATGCAGCTCAAGCTGGAGGTCAAAATCTCTTAAGTCGTGACTCGTCATCGAATCGCCCTCTTGTGCTCCTCCTCGAGGGGTAGTAGAGAACCTTTTGGCGGATGTTCTCTTGGTGAGTGAGGCGGCATTGTGAAGCTCACTTCTTGTCTTCTCTAAGACCACCTTTTCTCCTCGAAATCGGCAAAATCAATTCTGGCGACCCTCGAGCTCCTCGGTTCCTTCAAAGCACGCTCCGTGGCTCTTTGGCGACTAGAAAGACTGCCGATGCGGCAATGGTTTCTTTAAGCTTCGATATGGATTTGGTCGCGTCGCCGGCGAGGAGCTTATGGCTCCTCTTCCATCTTTTGCCATCGGTGAAATCCGTTCTACCTGCGGTCGGCTCGACAGGCCATGAGTGCGGTCAAGAGCGCCTCTGCTCCTTCGGGATGGATTGCACCTTCGGAGGCCAAGTCAAAGATTCTTAGGCGAAGAGCAATCAACTCTTGGCGTCTCTTTACTGCCGATGCCAGCGCCGTTGAAATGGAGAAGCCGCATCAGCGCCCGATCAAAGTACTTAGGTTGTCGGGTACATTTGAAGCATGGGTTTGAGCTCACCAAAAGGCGGCCTCCATCAATACGCTTGGGCCTCTATCCGCGAAGGGTCACGAAAATCCTTGATCGTAGTCTCCACGAGCTTCCTTTTGAGACGAGCGGGGGGAGAGAGAGGAATGTCCTCTGTAGGTGGAACTGGGACCAGAGTGTCGGTCGTGACGACCATGAGATTCGATACTTCCCCCGGAGCCTCCTCTACCTGGGCGGACCCTTCTTCACTAATGAGTGCCCCCCCTGGCCGAGCGCTTCATCTTGAGTAGCTGCCCCCTCTTCGGCGGGAAATACTTCGACTTGGGCCGGTTCCTCACCAGTCGGCGCAAGCGCGTCTCCTCCAACCTCCTCTCCCTCGTGGGATGGGACCACTTCAGGATCCGAAGCGTGTCCTTCTTCATCCTCCGGAGAGATAAAAAAAAAAAGGGGAAAGCCCGAGTTAATCACACTCAACTTATCAAACGAAAAGAGGGACCTGAGAACGCATACCTCCCAAAGCAAGCGGCACGTCGGACCGAGTCAACACAATTGCTCATAGCGTCATCACCAAGGCCCCGAGGCCGCGGCAAGCCCAAAGTTAGGAGAGGCCTCTTCATGGTGAGCCCTCTTGGCCTCCCTCTCACCAGCTAAACTGTCGCCCTCCTCCCTCGGACGCTTCGTGAAGGAGAGGTGGGGAGTGGAAATGGCATCACACTGTCGGCCAGGCAATAGCATCCCTAGCCCCCTCAGCTCTCCGGCCCTAACAGGTTCTTGAGGACCCGCTCGCCCGTAGAACCAGGGCGAGTGGGGTGCGTGGGATGGAAAGGACAACATGAAGTCATCACCCAAACCTCAGTGAAAGCCCATGTCCCGGCTAGCCTGGAGGACTTCGGTCGGAAGTGCTTGGACCCCTCGGCCCGGTCGCTCTAACTTCCTCCCTCTGAGGTATGTGGCCTCCTCAATATGGTGGCGTTCCCCGTGAGGTGTCAGAGGCGACCTCTCGATCGGCGTGTGGCTCGGTCAAGCGAGATGTATAAAGGTCGAACCCCTCGGGGAAGTACTCCGCCCGATACCATTTCTTGATGGGTGAGCAGTGGCGAAGAACTTCGGTCCCTCAAAGCGGCTCGAAGCGCACACCGGTACAACGGCGTCGTCAAAAACCACCCAGCTCCGTCTACCAACCCCTTGAATTTCGGTGAGGGTTGATATTCCCAACATAGAGGCATTATCAAATTGGCTGGCAGCGGCTAGGAAGGTAGGGTTCAAGAGGCATGGCCCGACCCGTCTGCGAAGGAGATGGTAGCCAGTGGTATATTGACCCGCCACACAGAAGCCACCAAGGGTTAAGAGGGTGTCGAATCCGTAGTGGAACCATCCGGAGACTTCGCCGTGGCCCTTAGAAATAGGGAAACACGAAAGAAGTCGTAGTTGCCAAAGAAGGAGGCGCCTTCCTCATTTCCACAACATCCGAACTTCCGGGAACAAGTCTCGAGCGTGGAGGAATGGGGCGGTCCCGCCTTCGAGGCGGCGCCCGGAGTGCACTCATCAACCACTTTCGCTGATGCAACACGAACCATGCCATCAGTGCGTGCATGGCAAGGCGATCAGAGGGTTGGGGTCTTGGCAATCTCCTCTCCTCAGTCCACTTCAACAAAGAGGCAGCGGCGAATTGTGCCGACAACCTCCGAGTCCACTCGTATGCGGGCCGTCATGGCGACACCGATGCATATGATAAGCCCATAGGCGGCCCGGACGGACGGATAGGCGACATCCAGGGATGCCTCCGAGCAGTGCGTGGGCACCGCACCTCTTCAACTCCCAACATCAAATAGCCGATAGCGGGGCCTTGGATGAGATCGGAGTCCCGCATGATAGTGGTAGGGGCGAAGTAGTCCCCAGAATCCCCGCCGTCGTGATCAATAGTCTCCGATTCGCCACCCTCGGGCAGCAGGGAGCGGATCGTCTCCACGTCGCACCACGACCAGCGGAGAATGGGCCTCTTCTGTCTTCGTTATGGGGGAGCGGGTGAGTGCCCAATTCTTGTGGGCGATCGGCATTCCTCTTCTTCTTTGCCTTTGTGGTCCCTGAGGGCCGAGAGTGTCAGAACAAATGTGGTAGTGGCGAGCTCCCATAGGGTTTCCACCACTTGAGGGAATGGGTGGAAAGATGGTGAGCTCCATTTGGCGGAATGTACTCTTCATATGGGAACTCCCCATCGGCGGACCCGATACCTCATGCATCTCGTGAAGAGCCAACCCTAACTCCCGTTAGGCGTGTAGAAGAGTACCGCTATCGGACGGTAGAACTCCGTACACTTTGGCCGAGGAGCATGAATCTTAATGCCGTCTTTGAGTGGCTCGATGGCGGAGCAGTTGAGATCCTTGGAATCGAATTCTCTGCCGAAACGAACTTCGGTGATTCTATGCCACGAGGGCTGTTGCCCGGCCGTTGAATGTACCCAGCGGTAGCGGAAATCCTTTGGAGCTGTCCTCCGCCTTGAAAAGCGGTGGCGGAAGGTCTCCGCCCGCTGTCGGCGTTTAAGCCCATAGAATTCATTTTGCGAGAAGACCGGGATGAAGCGATCCGCCTCGATGGGGCTGTCGACCCCATATCGAGTCTTGGAACCGTGAAAGGTTCATAAGTGACTCCATCTGGCGAGTCAAGTCAGTTCATCTTTACGAGGCGAAGGGGCATGCTTCGACTAGAAAATCCCGCATCATGTTGGGAAGAAAGTATCGAGCCTCGCCAACTTCCGCACAACCATTTGCTTTACGCCTGGGCGTGGCTGAAGGATCAACTATGGCATCACCGAACATGAAGTCGGGCTTCACCATTTCACTCGGTCGATAAACAGCATCGCGCGCTCGATGGTCAACTCCAGCGGCGTCGGATAGTGTCCCTCGGATACCGTCGCGCCCGCAATTCCGTGGTTCGATCGGCATGGAAGGCGGCACGGATCAAGGAGAAAACACGGGAGGCGAGAAACCGATACTACCGGCAAGGCCAATGGCCGTACTCTTTGGAAGGACCTCGTCGGAAAAGGTAGGCTGCAAAATGAAATGAAAGAATGTTAAAAGGCGACTGACAACTCTTTGAAGCGGCCTTTCGACAACTCTTTGAAGCGGGCGAGCGACTCGACAACTCTTTGAAGCGGGCGAGCGACTTCGACAACTCTTTGAGAAGGCGAGCCTTTTTAAGCGAAACAATCAGGCTCGCCAACAAAAGCAAAGCCCGCTGAAAGTAAAACCGCCATCACGGCGAACTCATTGGGTAACCGAACTTCGCCAAAGCAAAGCAGAGATCAAAAGTCAGCGACCTCGCCGGTCTAACCGGACCGCTGAATAGACAAAGGCCAGAGGGACTAACGAGTGTCAGTCCCAGTTCCACCAACTTACCGGCGAAGCGGCGGTGCGGCGCCCGGTAGCGGAGGAAGCGGAGCCTTCCCTTGGATGTGGTCTTCTTGACTTGAGGAGCCATTACGATCAAAATTGAAATCTCGGGTTTTCTTGAAAACTTGAAGATTTTTGAAACCGCGGTGGCCTCAAGCGGAAGGAAACGCGCTATAGGCCCGAGTCTCTGGTCGAATTCACCGGCTTAGGTAAATCTCGTGGAATCATCGGTTGAACCACAATTTCGACGATCCTCGCAGCGAGCGGACCGGATCAAAGCCGCCAAATCTGACTCCGGATCGGCGATGTGAAGCGAGCCCCGTCGAATCACATTTCGCGGTGACCGCCCGATGCCCATCACGGGAAGACCGTGGCTGCCATCGGAAACACAAGCTCACCCCCAAATGGTTTGAGCTGCGCTGAGAAGGCTTCGCCTACCAAAGGTTTGAGCTTCGCCCAAGTGGAGCTTCGCCCGCCAAATGGTTTGAGCTTCGCTGAGAGAGCTAAGCCCACCAAAGGTTTGAGCTTCGCCTAAGCTGGCTTCGCCGCTAAATGGTTTGAGCTTCGCTGTCAAGCGGCTTGGGTTAGCCGAGATGGAGCTTCGCCTACTAAATGATTTGAGCTTCCCGAGTTGAACTTCGTTTGGTGGTCTTTACATAAGATCCACGAGTCGTCATAAAGCGCCGCTCACCAAGGGCTAAAGGCGATACATTGAACAAAGTTATGACAACATCAAGAAAGGGCTCGAGATCTAGTCGTATGATCGGCAAGTGAAGAAGACGGTTTAGCCTTGAGATCGGCTAACTCCTCCGCAGAAGAGCTCGAACCATCACGAAGATGGTTAGATGCGCCCAGACGCGTGGCCAAGCCTGTTCATTCAAAGTGTTTCAGACCATAGCCAAACTTGATTTAGGTCTGAAAACTTTGAAGGGGGTCTTGTAGGTGGGAAAAATTGCCAACCCCTGATCAAAGAGAGGAGCTGCCGCGAGCCAACGACTTATTAGCGAGTTTGCCTAAAAGCACTTTGTCAACAAGCTCGCCCGCCGCGAGGTTGTCTGGCTCGTTGAGCTCTCCCAGAGCTCAAAAGCCGCTTGTCTAACAAAGCTCGCCCGCGCAGGGTTGATGCTTTCGAAGAGCTCGCCTGCAAGAGCTCAAGTGCCGTTCGTCCACAAGCGGTTTGGCGAGGTTAAGCCCACAACGGTGGTTTGACGAGCTTCGCCCACAGCGATGGTTTGGCGAGGCTTCGCCCAGCGATGGTTTGGCGAGGCTTCGCCCACAGCGATGGTTTGGCAAGGTAAGCCCCAGCGATGAGCTTCGCCCACATGAGTCAACGTTGCTGTCGGTCAACCACGATAGGCGCCAAGCACACACAGGGTTCGCCCGGCTAGCGGCCAACTCACGCCGAGGGTCCACCGGTTGGCCCGAAACAAGCTTCGTCACGAGCAGTTAGAACAACTCTTAAGCTTCGCCTACTGCTGGCGAGCGGTGCGGCGGCGGCGGAGAAGTGGGCCCACCCACTTTCCGCGTCCGCGGTGATGATGAGACAAGGCTCTCATCACCTATAAGCGGTCACATCCGCTGGCTAGAGGACTGGCCCCTCACCCATTAGTGGTCACATCCCGCGAGTCAAGGAGGACCGGTTACTTATCAAAGCCAGCCCATTAGGAGAACTTCGCCTATGCAAGTTCAGCGGCGCTGCAGCAAGCTCGCCTCGAACCAAACGCGCCCGCCAAGAGAGAGCCCGATTGACCTCGTCCGGTAAACTTCGCTGCAAGCTTCGCTGAGCACTTTCGAAGGCTTCGCACGCTTACCCACTCGCACATCACGGGTTATGATAAGGCATGGTCCTCATTACCTCATCAGTGGTCACATCCCACAGTTAGAGAAGAGTATGGTGCCCCTTAACTGTCAGTGGTCATATCCCACAAATCAAGGAAGTGGCCATGCCTCTCCTTGCCTATTTATAAGCCACCATCTCCACCACGAGGCAGCAGGCTGTAAAACCAACTGCTGAGAAGAAAGAGCAAGCGAAGAATCACTCTCTTGCTTCCCTCAGCTCGATTCGAGCAAAGGCTTGGATTGTTGAAGTAGGCTCCATCGAACTCTGATTTGGAGGCTCGAGCCTCTGCAAACTCTTGCATCGTAGCCCTATCCAAGCAAGCTCGGGTAGAACCGAACTCAACAGCGCCCGAGCTTCTCTTGAGTCTTTGAAAGCCGACCCAGCGGACGTCGTCGGATCGTCAAAGGGAAGCAAGCTTCGATTCGAGCATCGAGGGGCGTCCTACACATACCAGCGAACCCGTTAAACAGAAGGGCCTTCCCTTAAACTACATTGTAAAAGACCTATTCTTGATTTGTAAACAAGCCATTCAAACAATACAAATCCGAGAGGAGATTTTTACACCAAACATGGAAAAATTATCATTAATGTGTATTAGTAATTTCTACACTTGAACGGCGATTTTGTAAATTGTATTTAGTACATCAGCGAAGGAAAGCACCATCGTTGATGGGTTACTAATTACCCACCATGCGGGCTTTTACAATGGTGTCCAATCGTCATTAGTTGGTCTTCAGCGGCGGGGTTATCACCCGTTGTTACCGCAGTAACAATGGGTGAAAAACATCATTAAACAACAGCGGGAATGGAAAACCGTCATTTGAATATTAACAGCGGGAAAAGTCCACGTCACTAATGGTAGCGGCGGTGATAATTACCATCGGTCACGAGCGGCGGTAATATGTTCCGTCATTGTAGACTCTATAACGCCGGGAACTATAACCCGTGACACTTTAGCGAAAAGGCTTCTGACGGGCGACAAAGGGATTTTTTCCCGTCGTTGGCATATAATAACGAAGGTTTTCGGCTCTTTAACAAAGAGAAATCCCTTCGTTAAAGACCCGATTCCTTGTAGTCAGGTTGTCAACTCCTTCACACTGAACTAAAACGTTGTCCCTGAGCTTTATCAGCTGCCTCCACATCCAAGAGTCCCCTGATCTTGCTTTCACTTGCCAAATATCACTAGTTTTCAGACAAGTACCATGAATCCATTTAATCCACAATTGCTCTTTATTAGTGTGTATATGCTAGAGCAATTTGAGACCAGCAGCTATGTTCCATATAATAGCAGAAAATATTCCAAGACCTCCTTTTTTCTTGTTCATGCATACTTTCTCCCATGAAGCAAGGGAGACAGTATTGACTTTTTCAGTTTTCCCCCATAAGAGTACTACAAGAAATAGGGTCTTTAATGACCAAAATTAACAAAGGGACTATTTAACCATTGTTAATTTATATATATATAATAACGACGATTTCTCACACCTTCATCAAGTTTTTGTAATTATTAAATAAGTTAAATAAGGCTAGACGATGGTTATTTAGATCCTTCATTGATTAGGTCTTACTACCTTCGTTGATGGGGAGTCCTGATAACAAAGGACCTACTAACCGTCATTAAAGATGAAGCCCAATTAAAGATGAAACCTAATTCTAATAGGAGCATAATTCTAATAAATATAATTCAGAGTTATTATAACACACTCTCTCCTCTCTCTCATCTCACGCGTATCCCCTAAAAAAACGCACGCAAAAACCCTAGCCTACAAAGTCGGGCGGTCCTCTTAGATCAACTTTCTCGGCGGATCATCCCCAACCCCCCTTCTCTTCTCGCCAACCACCAGCACCAAATCCGGCTCCTCTTCCTCTTTCTTGATAGCTCGACAGTAACATCAATGCATGCCCCCATGATTCACGGTTGCTACACCAAATCTGCCTCCTCCTCTTTCTCGGCGGCTCGACGATAACATCGCCTCCCTCCTTCTCGCCAACTGCCTCTCATTTTGTTCATGCTAATTCTTCAACTAATACAATTTTGCAATCCCTCACTAGTTTAGAGAGAACCCATCCTATTATCTAATTAGATGTATGGTTTTATATTTAATCATACAGTCACGGATTGCATCACGAGTTATGTCCTTTTTGTTTGCTTCCTTCCCCTTCATTGCTTAACTATACCATCCAATCACTTGGTGGTTTGCGACCCATTCAACTTGTCATCAAAAGCCTATTATATGCACTAATTAACCAAGCTACTCTCTGTTAATTCCTAGCAAATAATTGCAGAAATTAATAATTAGTCTCTTCTTCCATGATGCTAAATCCTCCGACGTTGTTGTGTGTTTGTTGATTAACCAATAGCGTAAAATACATATTCCTACTTCTCAACTGCAGGGTCTTTGTGAAGGTTTTGGCCCTTTTTTTTTGGGTCCTAGCGGTCATTGTTGATCAACATATACCCAACTCATAAATAATCGTATTTCTTAGTTTATTTGTAGTTCATAAATTAATCAGATTTCATTGTTTATATATTTAATTATATGTACCTAGCTATAATCTATTATATTAGAGATAATACACTAAGGCATGCCTTTTTTGTTTGGCTTATTTGCACTCAAGTACCCTATAGTTTTTCCTACTTTGCATTATGTACCCTCACTTGTTTTGGCAGCACTTTATACCATAAAGTTTAAAACGATGCACTTATATACACTCATTTGTTGCATCAGCACTTATATACATTAAAGTTTTAAAACTTGCACTTAAATACCCTAAAGTTATTAAAACTAACACTAAAATATCTTCCCTATACAAATTTGAGGGTATTTTAGTGTAAATTTTAAAACTTTGGGATATTTAAGTTCTACTTTATAAACTTTACATTGATTAAGTGCAAGCTTTAAAAACTTTAGGGTATATAAGTGCTACCAAAAATTAGAAAGGGTATACATGTGAAAGTTGTAAAAAGTTTAGGGTAGGCATAAAAATAAAGTGTATAGTACATCATAGTTGAAGAATAAGGTATTTAATTGCAATTAAGCCTTTTTATTTCCAATGACGTGCATTTTCTTGTCGTGCTCTTCCCATTGGAACACACGCGTGTATAAAACTTATAATTTAGAGTAAAGGAACTAAAGCATATAACAATAACATAAGTTTTGAAGGAATTAAACTAGTAATAAAAATTTTATACTGTTTAGGTACAATTTTTAAAAATTTTAAGGTACTTGAGTGTAAGTTTTAAAAATTTAGGGCATATTAGTTAGCACCAAATACAAGCAGGGTATATAAGTCCAAGTTTACTTTAGGGTAAATAAGTGCTACCAAAAACAAGTGGTATATAGTGTGTAAATTAAGGAAACTATATGGTATTTAAGTGCAATAGCTTTAAGATTTTGCCTCCTTGAAATAGTTTCTCTCTGCTTCTTGTCCGCGTTTGGGCTATTTGTTTCCTTCATTCATTTGAAGCTTGTACACCTACTGTTTGATGTTCCTACAAAAAGAATAATATGATTTCAAAACCAATATTAGTTGTTGTGGTATTTACTTAAGTTATATGCATTTTCAAATGATTAGTTCGTTAACTATTGAGATGTACCTATCAAGTTTTGGACATACCACTTTCCATTAATAAGTCATTATATTAAATATAATCCTTGCTCCTGTGATGACGATGGGGCCACCGCACGTTGCTACTGGGTTCCTATAGCAAGCCTTCTGAGGAACCCAGGGTTCATAGCAAACCCTATATAAAAAGGAGGAATGTTTTAAGGGGAAATTTTTCTTTCCCCTGGAACCTATTCCTAGGGTTTTGAGAGTGTTTTGTGGGAAAAACTAGGTTTTGGCGTGACTAGAGAGAAAAAAGAGAGCTTGGAGAGATTCTACAAGAGAGGTCAATTTCTTTTGGGTAAAATCAAAGTTTTATCTTTGGGACGATCTTGTGGATTGTACAAGTCGTTGGTGTTCTTCTTCATAGTCGAATCTCCCTCACCTCTCAGGTGGGCGTAGACAAGTTCTTAGAACCACGTAAATCTCGTGTCTTTACTATTTTCTTTGTGTTTGCGCTTGTTTGTAGGTTTCCTTGATTGGGTCCTAAATCTTGTTTTGAGGAAGAGTAGATATCTCACTTTGTTGGGATATTTTACTTTCTATTCTTATTTCCTTAGTTGAAGCGGGAATATAATTAGGGCCTTCTCTCATGTGATATAAGCTTCCGGCGTCTTGGCGTGACCGGCATCGACAATTGGTATCGGTACATTATTGATTGGAAGTGGTGTAATACGGTTTGAGGTGGTGCTCGGTAATTTACGAAAGCGGGTTTATTAATACAAGCGGAGAATGGCGTCTACGATAAATCGGTCAAAGTGAGAAAATTCGAGATTAAAAAGTTGAATGGGAAGAATAATTTCTCCTATTGGAGGATCGGATGAAAAACTCGATTTAGCAAAAATTGCACAAGGCTTTGGTGGAAGAAGAAGCACAAGGATATGTCATGAGGATTGGGAGGAGCTAGATCACGGCCGCGGGGCGTCAATTATCCTATGCCTTGAAAGGATGTAGCTTTCTTGGTAGATGGAGAGAAGCGGTACAGGCGTGTGGTCGAGTTAGAAAGTACCTTCATGGCGAAGAGTCTAACGAACGGGATCTATTTAAAATCTAAATTGTATATTTGCAAGATGGAGGAGGGCTCATCAATCAGGGAATACATCAACAAGTTTGATAGGATCATATCATTTGAAAGACATAGATGCAAAAGTTGTAGATGAGGATCGGCCTTCTACTACTACTCTCTGCCGAAGTCTTATCGCGAACCTGGTGCAAACGATGCACATGGGAGACAATTTGAAGATTGATGAGACTAGAGGCAGCTTCTAGCGGATGACCGGAAGATGCAACCCGGTGACATGACTACTGGTGGTAGAACAAGCGAGGATTGTTTGCTAGAAGGAAGGAGCAATGGCGAGGAAAAGGCAAGGGAGGAAAGTCTAGATCATCGAGACCTCTTGCGGGGAAAATCATTATTTCAAATCGCGGTGAAGTTGGGCATTTCAAGGTCATTTGTCAAATAAGAGAGTTGGTGGAAGAAGAACAACAACAAGATTGAGAGAAGAGAGGCAAGGAAAAGTGAGCTACGTTTGAGGAAAGGGGCGATAAAGGTAACCGTCCACGAATTGGCGAGGATATCTCCGGAAAGTGGATACTGATTACGGTTGCTCTTACCACATGTGTCCAAATAGGAAGTGGTTTACTACGAGAGGCATTGATGGTGAAACCGTATTGATGGGGAACAACCATGCTTGTAAAGCGGTGGGGCTAGGTAATATCAAAATAAAGATGCATGATGGAGTGGTTCGAACCTTGGCGGATGTGAGGCATGTTCTGACTTGCGGAAGAATCTTATCTCGATTGGTGCATTGGACTCGGCGGTTGCAAAATTATTCTGAGGAGAGCGGAGTGAAGAAGGTTGTTCGGGTTCCCTTGTAGTGATGAAGGGTGTTAGTCCGCGGTAATTTATATCTCTCGAATACGGCGGTGGCGGGAGATGCAGCGGTTAGGCGAAAGAAGTGGTGGAGACCATGTGAGCACGGTTATGGCATAGGCGGCTTGGGCATATGTCGAGAGAAGGGTCTAGTTCGCTTGGTAAAGAGGGCTGTGAAGAATGCGAAGGAACCTAGCATGATTTATGCTAGGATTGTGTATGGAAAGTCACCACGGGTTCGATTCGAGAAGCAAGTCTAAGAGCGAGAGGATACTAGATTATGTGCACCGCGGATGTTTGAGGTCCGGCTCGAGACAACTTCAAGGGTGGTTCGGATATTTTATCTCGTTCATAGATGACTATTAGAGGTATGCTTGGATTTACTTTCGAAGCATAAGAATGAGGTGTTGAGACATTCAAGAAGTGGAAAGCAATGGTTGAGAACGGGGCCGGAAAAATTGAAGACAGCGAGATCGATAGCGATGCAGTATCTGAGATGGTGCTTTCAAGGAGTTACGTGATCGAGGAGAATTGTTCGACGCTGAGCGATCAGTCAAACGAATGGGGTCATGAGAGAGGCGGGCAACATTGCGGGGAGAAAGCAATGAGTATCGCGATCATACGCTAGATGGGCAGCGAATGGTGGTGAAGCGGTGGCTGATTTGTTACATTGTGAGCGGTTCACCACATTCGACATTGGATGGTGATACACCACATAGAGGTGTGTGAACATCACGGATTATGATAGGCTCGGAATTTTTCGGATGTACCGCCTACTATCCGTCAATGAGGGAAAGCAGCTGAAGGCAATATTCTTGGAATATCACGAGGCGTAAAAGGCTATCGCCTTTGGTGTCTGGAAGATTTGAAGTTAAGTGATCAGCGAGGGATGTTACCTTTGATAGAAATCCATGATTGCTAGGGCGTCCAAGGATGATGGTGTTAGGGCTGATGAGACTTCTAAGTCTCGGGTTATTAAAATAGAACCTAAAGACCAACCGGGTTCTAGTCGTGTTGAAGTGGGAAGTCGGTGGATGATGAGCTTGAGCACGAGGGAGGTTCAGCAGGAGAATACAGATACTACAACAGCTTGAGGATAGTTTGGCTTTCACTAGGCCAAAGGCGAGAATACAGCGGTCACAGGCGGGGCTGATCAACCCTAAAGCACTATGGGCGGGTTAATTTGGTTGAATCGCTCTCGGTGGAGGAGGACAAGCGGTCTCGTTCAAGGAAGCTATTCGGGACAAGGGCGGTGAGAGTTGGTTGGCTGCGATGGAGGAAGAGATGGAATCTCTTTGAAAGAACTAAACATGGGAGGTGGTCCTATTGCAGTAAAAAAAAAGCTATTGGTTGTATGGGATGTTTGGAGCTGGGTTTGTGGTACAATGTAGGCGAGGCTGGCTAGGTTTTACCTGAAAGGGTGTGGATTACAATGAGATTTTTCTCCGGTGGTGAAATACACTTCTATTAGTGCTATTGTGTTGCTCATGGTGATCTTGGTGGAACAACTTCGATGTTAAAGCGGCCTTCTTACCGCGAGACTTGGATGAAGAGATCTACATGCATCAACTGAGGGCTACAAGGTTGAGGACAAGGAGAATCATGTGTGTCGTTTGAAGAAGTCCTTTGTATGGATTGAAGCAATCTCCCTCGGCAATGGTACAAGCGATTTGACTCCTTCATCTTGAAGCATGGGTTTTCGAGCGACTATGATTATTGCGTTTACATTCGGAAGCTTAAGTAGAGGTAATTATATCTATCTCTTTTGTATGTGGATGACATGCTTATTGCTTCTAAGAAGCGGGATGGAGATAGATAAGTGAAATCTTAACGGTGAAGAGTTTGAGATGAAGGACATGGAAGTACTAGGAAAATCTTGGGTATGGAGATTAGAAGAAGCGGCGACGAGCGGTTGTTCTTGAGTCGGAAGGGCTACATAAATCGGGTGTCGCGAGTTGGGATGCAAAGTGCTAAGTCGGTGGTGACTCCATTGGCTCCACACTTTAGGCTTACAGTAAACAATCTCTCACTACATCGGAAGAAAGATGCACATGGCGTGTTTCCTATGCTAGTGCGGTTGGCGGCTATACGTAATGGTGTATTGCGCATGAGATATTTCCACGAGCGTCGGTGGTCGATGGATTCATGGCGAATCGGAAAAGGCGCCGGGAAGCGGTGAAGTGGGTCTGAGGTATAAGGGTACCGTTGATCGAGTCTGTGTTTTGGTGGAGAAACATGTCAGTTGATGGGTTTGTGGACTCACGATTATCGGCGATCTAGATAGGCGGCGATCTACTACTGGTTATGTATTCAAGATACATGGAGCTCCGGTTAGTTGGCGTCGATGTTACAGACTCTGATGACACTTTCTGATGAGTACATGGTCATGTGAGGAGAGTGAAGGAAGCATTGTGGTTGTGGGGTCTTCTAGATGATTTGGGGATTGAGCAAGAAGCGTGAACTTGTAGTGCGGCGTCAGTACAATTCACTTGGCGAAGAATCAAGTTCATCATGCTCGTGCAAACATATCGATGTAGTGTCATTTTCTGCGGGATGTCATAGAGGAAAGCGATATTTCTCTCATGGTACACATGAATGAGAATACCGCAGAACATGTTAACCAAGGTGGTCACGGGTAGCAAGTTTAAGCATTGCTTGGACTTGCTTCATATCAACGTGTTGATCGCCCGAGGGCATGGCCCTTCGGCGGTGATGGGGTGAGTGGAGACTATATGGAGAATAATTGCGGAACTACGGTTAGCTTGATCCGGTGGAGAGATGCGTAGGCGCGACATTGTTGCGGTAAAAGTCGGGATGATTGTCATTGATTTGAATTTGTTCTGACTTCTTTTGCCTACAACAAAATTCAAAAAGTGCCTTTTATTTTAAAGGCATTACAATGAAAATCAAAAGATTGCGACTTCTTCCTAAACAAACGAGGATCTGTTATGTGAGGTCACCAAACTGCGTCGTTCTTTGCACGTGCGGGGACTTTTTGTGTCCGTGGACCACAGCAATCCGATCAGATAGGGACGGGTTACGAACTACAGATGTAAAGGGGCTCGTTTCACGAAGGAAGCGCTGAAGGGATCACACTCACGAAGGAGGATCGCGGAGGGGTGAGATCTACTAGGAGAAATCCTGGCGCTATCCACGAGATTAAGGCGAAGCTTAATCTAGAGGGTATCGGATTCGACGAATTCGGTTACCTTTGCTTATAGATCGGCGTCGGTGGACTTGAGCTCGCGGTGCTTTCCGGGCAGATCGCCGATTACTCGTAGATCTGCAAGAATTCTTGGTCAGAGCTCTTCCAAATCACCAAAATCCAAGCCTCAGGAAGCCTTGAAATCCCCAAGTCCAAGACCTTCAAATCCGAGTCCAACCTTCTCGAAGACCCCCCTCCTATTTATACAAAAAGATGACAATTGAGAGAAAATGTTCTCTTATCTTAAGAAATTTTATCAATTCAGGATCATGTTTTTCCAAACTAAATATTTTTATTTGAATCTAGAACATCTACAGATAAATTAGATTCAGCATATAAACCTGCCTGTATATAAGTAGCTTCTTGATAGCACGTAAAATTATCACATTCAAAGACAATTCAGAATTACCATGAAAAATAAAAATAAAAAAACTGTTTAAATTCATATTTCACCTAAGAATAATATGTATCCAAATGATGCAAGGATATGCCCAGGCTATAGGCTGTAACCATTGGATTATTTTGCAAAACCGAGTTTGTATA
>CM022706.1:81189527-81209597 GCA_012295165.1 Asparagus setaceus
TGCTTGAGCTCACTTTATCGCTCGTCGACTTCGCTCTGGCGTGATGCGTTTTCGCGGCGTCGGTTTGTCGAATGGATCGTTGGTTTTTGACCAGCGTCCACGAGTTTCGTTGGATGCTTGATAAGCAATTTTTATGCTACCAGCGATAATTTGCATTTTGGAGAAGACAAGGGTAAATTGGTAATCTCAGAGGATTTGAATTTAGTGGTTTCAAAGGCTGATTTAATTGTGGCGGAAACTCAGGAAGTATTAGTTATGGAGGAGAAATTGGAGGGATCTGCTCCACCTAATCAACGGGATATTTTAGTAGCAAAAGAATCAGAAAATAGTTCTTTTGATTCGAATTCTGATACACTTTGTTCGCGTGGAAAGTTGTTTTATTCATTGCTCTTGAATTCGTTTACAGCTTCTTTGGCCTACAACAAAATTCAAAAGAAAAGCCTTTTATTTTAAAGGCATTACAATGAAGCGAAATTACAACTTCTTCTGAGTGAACAAACGAGATCTACTGTTATATCGGGATCATGGCTACGTGGAGTTCTTTACTGTCTTGGGGACTTTTGTGTCCGTGGACCAGCGCAATTCGATCGGTGGAAACGGGTTGGAACTCGGGCGTGAAAGGGCTGGTTTCCACGAAGAAGCGGCAGCCTAAGGGGATCCACCTCCGCGAAGGAGAGGATGCCCGGGGATCACACTCCGCGAAGGAGGATCGTAGGGCGGTTGAGATCTACTAGGAAATCTGGCGCTATCCACGAGATTAAAGGCGAAGCTTAATCTAGAGGTATCTGTAGTTTGACCGAATTGATTACCTTTAGCGCTTGTAGATCGGCGTCGGGTTTGTGCTTTCGCGGTGCTTTCGGAAGCGTCGCGTCGGCTCGTGGATCTGTTGAAGTCCAGAAAGAAAAATCCCAAAGTCCACAAATCCGACCTCTGAATCCCCTCTCGAAGAGAACCCCCTGGCATAGCATAGAGTGCGTCTGGCTTCGGCCACTTGTGAAACCACCTTAGCCCTTAGTAGAGATGTAGTTCGGCCCTTTTTAGCCGTTTTCCGTTTTCTCGGTCTCGGGTTTAGGCCACGCCTATTCGACTCTTGGCCTGGGACTTAGGTTCCGTTCGTATTTGGTTAGGGACTAACTCTTGGTTTGTTCGGTTCAGCGATCTGGGATACGTCGATGCATTTCAAGTCGGTTTTAAGCCGTGCTTGTGGCCGTGGGTTTTGCCGTCGGGTTCGTCTTAACGATTCGGCGTCCATTATCATTCGATGGGTTGTCATTCAAGACTCCCGTCCGCGAGTTGGTTTGAGGATCTTGTAAGTATTTTCAGCGCCTCTGATACCTCCAAAGTGTTTGATCTTGTCCTTCTACAAGCGAGCACGGAATACTTTGGATCTGATAATTCTCGACCCGATCGGAGAGGGTCCCAAAGTTAGCTTCAAGTCTTCGATTCTTTCAGACCATTGATTCTTTGTAGGATTTACGATAAGATCGGTGCTGTATTTATTGCGACAGCTTGTTAAAATCTTGATTGAAGCGGTGGGTGAGTTTTGTTTGTAACTTCGTGTCGGTTGGTTGTTGTTTGACTAACCATCGGACTTTTGGACTTCTCGTGTCGGCGAACTTCGTTGTTGGCGACCGTTATGTGTTGAATACATGGAACTTCATAACCCTCACTCGGCTAATTCTTCCATCATCCGTGTGTTGTTGGTTTAACCTGGCGGAGAGGCTGATTTTTACGGAGATATCCTCAGAGATTCCTTGTTGAAGCGAGACCATTTGCTTTCAACCATCGTCCTAGTCTTGATCGTGAGTCGCGACATTTTGACCGTTGTTAGGATATGATTATCCACAGTGGGAGAAGTTTCTTGAATTTGAACACATTGTCGGCGTCAACATGACTTTCCGCCTCGTCAGTTATTCCTCTCTTGGAGATTATGGTGGGAGAAATTAAGGGTTCTGAGTTATCCTTAAGAATATGGGTTTATTCTCGGGAACTCCTCGTTGAAAATTTGGAAGCAGTTTATACCGTAATCAGTTGGTAGTTAGTGACCTTCGTTGATGCGTCGATGCAATCCATGATCAGTTATCTCTAAGAATATTTCTTGTGAAAATATTCTTAGGAACTTCTCGACAAATTAGGAAGCGGTTTATACTCGTAATCCTAGTTGGAGTAGGTTGGCGGCGTTGATCGTCGATACAATTCATATGATCGAGTTATCCTAAGAATATTTTTATGGAAATATTCTTGAGAGCTCTCGACAAATTAGGAAGCGGTTTATACTCGTAATCCTAGTTGGAGTAGCATTGGGCGGCGTTGATGCGGCGTCGGAGGGGACTCCGAGTGTTATCTAGAATAAATCTTGAGAATCTTTCCAAATTTGTGAGGAGGGAGTAGGGTCAATCAGCGGTTTGATTTGGCACTATTTTGACCTCCGGATAAGGTTCAATTAGGACTCCTAATTAGGGGCTGATTAGAGTCCTAATTGGAATTGATTGTTAGGAGTTGTTATAAATACCCACGACCCTCCTTTGCCTCGACCTAGGCGGCCTTCTCACGAGCTCTTTTCTTCTTGTTTTGTCTCCTCTCGCGCGTCTCATCTCGAACAACGAGGTACATGTAAGAGTGTTTTCTGGCGTCTTTTTTCTTCTTCTTCTTTTCTTTCTCTCTTTTTTTTTTTGCTTTGTTACATTGCATGAGCAGGTGGGTATCGGCAAAGCGGAGAAGCGAGAGCGCTGAGCGGCTTAGCGAGTGATGGGCGCTTCGGCCACGGCCAAGCGCTGGCAGCCTTCGGTCTCGGCGGCGCTGGCTTCGTTCGGCCGGCGGCCGGCAGCTTCGGTCTTAGTTGAGCCAGGCACCCGTCGGTGCCACCTCGATCATGGTTAGCAAGCCCGCGACGACCAGCGGGTCCTTTATGGTAAATTCTTTGATTTTTCAATGCATATCGACTTTATTTGTCTTCTTTTGCGGTTTTCGATGTCGTCGCGAAGATCTCATGTTCAGAAGTCGATCAACTTCGCCGCCGGCGTGAATGCTGCGCCTCCTTCTTCGGTGGTGCGTCGGCGTTATCATCTTCGTGCATATATCCGTTGTATCCCGCCGTTCTCCTTTGTGGCCCGATTGGGAAGAGCGAAATCCTCCTTTGTGGGGACCGGCGAGGATTATTGTACACTAGTTCTGACCCGCCGTTCTCCTTTGTGAGCGATTGGGAAGAACCGAAATTCTCCTTAGTGAGGATTGAGGCTTCAAAGATCACCATCTCGGTATCTTTAGCGGGGCGATTTCATCCGTACCCTTGCCTTGTAGAGCGGGATATATTGTCGCTTGGTTTATGCGACTATATTTATCAGCTCTCGGGTATTGATATGGATGAAATCATCATATCCGTTATAAGGTCGTTGACTTCGATCTATGTAAGATGAATTCAATGCCTTTTACTAGCTGAATATTTTCGATTTCGGTTGATTATTCCTCGGGGAGCTTTTAGACTTACGCAGTTGATGGGCCGCAGTGACTATTACTCCGTGTGATGATCCAGCGATTTTATCGCCTCGATTTGCACGGTAAGTCGTGGGCGATTGGTGTAGTTGAGGGAGTTCCATTCTCCGACGATTGGTCGCGTCATCGCCACTCATAAAGACACCACTCAGCGAACCTGCGAAAAGCATTATACGGCTTCGATTAAGGATCCGGTTCGGCTTTTGTCCAGCGAGCGGTGGTTGCATCAAGCGGCGGAGGTCCCTTGTATATTCCTCGGATACGCAGTCGGCTCTCATTGGTGATTTTAGACACGCGCCGTGCGTCGTATGTCATGGCGTCGGCCGAGGCGTGATCATATTCATTGGTTTATTACCCGGCCCGGCCGATTCAGGGTTCCAGCGGGAATCGCGTCATCGGCCTTCACCACGGGGTTGTGGGTACGGACACACCTCCCGTGATGAGCTCTTTGTTCTGCGCTCGACTCACAGTAAGTCTTGCTACGTTGGGGAGAGATGCGATCATCTAGTCATAGATTTCTGGTAGGTTCCTCATCGGGTAAACATTGGTGGGAATGGCGACCAATTCGTCCTCAATCGATGGGATGGAGAACTTGGCTTGTGGTGTGTATTGACGTGATTAGTGCCACCATGTATGGCCTTCAATCGGCTAACCATTTCTTAGCCTTATTTGAGCTCTACAATCCAGTTCAAATACATTTTTTCCGAAACCTGGCGAGTTGGGGTAGCTCTACGAGATGTGCGAATTCCGATTACCCATGGGAAGATCTTTGTATCGGGGGTATTTCCCTTCCAACCGAGGCTGAGTCATTTGAAGAAACCTGGCCCGTCGTCCACAAGATTTTGTGGGATCTCACTTGTCATTATCATATAGCTCGGCCAATCGGGATTTAGGTTGGTGGGCGAGATCAATGTTCGGAGGACAAATCGGCGAGGAAATATGTGGCTGTCACCGCTCACTCCTTGAATTAATGAAGCTGATCCGAGAGGTCGAGGCAACTCTTACGGCTTCGGCGGCTTCACGCGGAAGATGGTTTTCCACCGGGGACCAAGTTTGCAACCTTTACGTGGCATCGCGGTAAGCCTATCGGCCGACCACTCTTTTAGCGGCTATCTTGCAATCGGCTAAAGAAATGTGTGGCTCCATATCAATCGATGATGCTTTACCTTTGGAGGTCCTTTATCACGGTTCGGCTTGCCCACAGAAGGAACTCTCTCTCCTTCGGTAATGGTGGCCAATATTCATGCGTTGCGGCATATAGTCCGGCGTTTACTCGGAAAAGGCGAGCCATCATCCGTATTCCTTCCATCAGAGTAGAAGCCCATTATACTTGTTTGGTCCTTGCTTCCTTGGAGCATGATGTGTACCGGGTTCCGAGATCGTCCACCCCTTTCTTGCGGTTGGTTGAGGATTGCGGATGGAAGAGCGTGGCTTCTGAGACCAAGCGGATCTTGATTCATAAAGGTGGATCTTCTCCGGATGTTTTCCTCGATTCTGGTCAATATGGTGAGTCCTTGATGCGGCGAGGAGTCGCAGAACAGCGGAACTTCACTTGACATTAGGCTGTTTCAAGCTGGCTAGTGAACATCGAGGGGGTATCTCACTTTCGAGTAAAGGAAGAATGCTTTATTGAGCCTTATTTTCCACTGTCGTTTTGCTTTCGCCCGGTTCGGTTCTGACCAACTTTATGTTGGGAACCGAACCAGCGGCTCAGTTCGTGGTGGACTTGTGGATGGCCCGAGCATGGTTGTGGGCGTCATGGGATGTCTGGGTGCTAGGTTGATCTCAGAGCTCGAGGCCGTCGGTTGGAATCGACATTCCTTCATTGTAGTTGGCTATTAGTAGCTAGAGCGATCCCTGTGAGCCATCTCGGTCGGTAGCCAAAGCCGTTGCGGCGACACTCGAACACCGCGAATGCAGCTCAAGCTCGAGGAAGCGCCGCCAATCTTATCGGCCAGGGTGAGGTGAGGAGGAGTTCCACAACTCTGTGGCTGCTACTTTAGGAGAGGACCAGCGGAGGCTGCGGCTCATGAAGGACCTCGGTACTTTCTCCTTTTTCCCTTCGTTTTCTCATCCTTTCCATTAGATTTCTCATCGCTAAATTTTCGGGAAAATGCATTGAAGAAGAATTCGACCCTCTCAAGGGGTTAAGCGAAAGAGGTTAGCCCATAAGAATCCGCGTGAATCCTCGGTCCTTTGATATAGACTTGACCGGTAATGATCGATCGGTGTGGTAATAATTCACCGTGATGAAATCTAATTTCGACTTTGGAGGCCGACATTTCTCGGTTTGCATGCAGGGGTTCTAGGGATTATGATCACGGCTTTGATTTTGCTCACCAATTTGGCGGGATTACGCTCATCTTGAGCCAAGTTTTACTCAACAAATGTATGGAGCTATGGCGGAGGAGGCGTCGTAGGACTGATTCGGTGAACCCAGGTACATCGCGTCAATAACTCCTCTTACGGATGGCGAATCACGAGAATTGAGCGACTTCGAATTACGTACCTCCACTAATTACCTCTTCCTTTTGCTCTTTTAGAGAGGATTGGGAGACAAATGCACAAGCGAGACTAAGCAAGCTAACTTACTGTAGGAAGTAAGTAGCTTTACCTATTGTTTGACTTAATTGCATTAGCCTTCCTAATGCCTTCTTTTTTTAGACTTCTCCATGGAAGATTCGTGGAATCGGTTTATATGCAACACTTCCATGGATGACACTGCTCTGGCAGCAGTCACAGGGATGGAGATACCCTTGGTGAAGATTTGAGAAGCTCTGTCCACTGAAGAAGGTATGAATTTTCTCTTCGATTAATTATAGGACCGGCCGTTTGGCCAATACCACTATAATAATTAAAAGTGAGACATTCCATTTGTGTAGCGGCGGTACTCCTCTCCACGCTCTCGGAATCGGCTACCACGGCGGCCGTTGAGATAGATGAGCACTGAGGGCTTAGCGCGGTTATGACATCGGCGATAGATCGCCTCGGTGGACTTCGCTAGCCTCTGAAACTACACCGAGGAGGCGGGTAAGGTCTTTTAGCCAAATAAGTTTTAAGCCCATTTTTCTTGAAAATTCTAAAGTCCTCTTTTCTTACGTGCGAGCCTACATCTCGACTCCATGACCTGGCGAGGCGTTGATCGTTGGATGAAGATCCATCCCATCTTATTATCTGTTTGGAAGTACGCTCATTCTTTTCTTTGGTGAACATGGTGATCGAAAAGGTCCTTCATGGCGGGCTTTCTCTTCATCGATTCGAGACCTTTGCTTGATCCGGATGGCTTTGATCACGAGATATGGGTTATCGAGTGGCTCGAGCCATTGTTGATGACCTCGCCCATGGAGGGAAAGCCAGGCTACAAGAAGGCTGCGGTACATTGGGGCTTCCTCATACATATGCTTCGGGCCAAACGGCGCGTTTAGAGGCATGGCCCGATGCTGAGTGTTTTCTTGGGCTCGAGGTCGGATCTGCGGAAGGCAGCGCCCGATCAGCTCCGGGCTGTTGTTCTAAACATATTATTCTTCCTAAGCCACATCGGTGATATTGTGGCGAGTGCGGAGAGGATATCTCTTTCGAGGAGAGCTCCATCTTAGGAAGATAAGATGAGTATTTTGGGCTGGCCAAGGCCAACAAGGAAGAAGCCCTCGCCGTTGCGTCTAGGAACTTCGACCTGTCGAGCGGCTGGTTGAGCTCGAGGAGGCAACCACAAAACGAACAGATGAGGAGTCCTTGAGGGCGAGTTGCGGGAAGAACTCCACGGGCTTACAATGGTGAAGTGTCACCGGCTTGAGCAACAAATCCTTTGTCATAGACTTGATGTTTAGCGGTTGTAGTTCCTTCTATATTTGCTTCAAATGAATAAGATCCATTTCCTTCATTGTTTATTATGATTCTTTTACCGTCGAGAAATAATTAACCATAATACTTATAGGATTTTTGGCAAACCCTCGACCATCAGCGGGTTTGATTAGCCTTCCAACTCTACCGTTTGAGTTGGGCTAGCGTCGCGGATTATCGGATCCGTTCGCCGCGTGGCGTTGTGCTAAAGAATAAAACTCTCTTAGACTTAATGCTACGATGTTGAATATGTAGGCTTCTACTCTACGGGCAAGAGACCACTTTAGGCAGCGTGTTGGCGTAGACTCATCCCTTCTTAGGCCGGGGATGAAATACCCCGGTCGAACTTCGGTGTCTTCTTCAATGGATTTTGGCAAACCCTCGGCCATCAGCGGGTTTGATTAGCCTTTACCAACTACGTTTGAGTTGGGCTAAGCGTCGCGGATTATGCGGATCCGTTCCGCCGCGTGGCGTTGTGGTAAAGAATAAAACTCTCTTAGACTTAATGCTACGATGTTGAATCGTAGGCTTCATACTCTTTCGGGCAAAGACTACGGACACAGCGTGTTCGCGTAGACTCATCCTTCTTCTTACGGGATGAAATACCCGAATCGAACTACGGTGTCTTCTTCAATCGGAGAAAGACTAAGCGCAGGCGTGTGGCGTTAGCTTTATCCTTCTTAGGCTTGGGATAAAATACCCGAATCAAACTCACGGTGTCTTCTTCAATCGGAAAAAAGACTAAGCCCGGCGTTGGCGTGTCGGTTAGGGTTATTAGCCAACCCGGCCCTCAGCGGGTTTGATGAGCCTTTGACTTCTGATTTGAGTTGGGCTGGCGTCGCGGATTATCTGGATCCGTTAAGCGTGGCGTTGTGCTAAAAGAATGAAACTCTCTTAGACTTAATGCTCGATGTTGAATCGTAGGCCCGTCTTTTTGGAAAGCTAACCCTTGCTTGCGTGTGGCGTTGGCTTTATCCCTTCTTAGGCCGGGATAAAATACCCCAAAGCGAACCTTGGTGTCTTCTTCAATGAGGAAAGACTAAGCAGGCAGCAGCGTGTGGCGTTGGCTTTATCCCTTCTTAGGCCGGGATAAAATACCCCAAAGGCGAACCTTGGTGTCTTCTTCAATCGGAAAAAAGACTAAGCGGAAACTAGCGTGTAAAGCGTTGGCTTTATCCCTTCTTAGGCTTGGGATAGAATGCCCCAAGATGAACCTTGGTGTCCTCTTTTGACCGAGAATGATTGAACCGATTAAATTGGTGAGAGGAAGGAACTTTATGTTCTATTTCTCGAGAATGAAACCAATAGCGTGGGCCTCACAGTAGAATTGAAAAGACTCGTGTGACCTTCAGCGACAACCTGGTCTAAAAATCCCGGCGATACCTTCTACTTCGGGCTACCTAGGATGAAAGATGGAACTAAAAGTGGGATCTCCACTTCGAACCGAAGAGACTCCGTGACCTTCAAAGGACAACCTGGTGCAAAATCCTCCAATACTTACCAGCTACCTAAGATAAGAGGTGGAACTAAGTGAGATCTCCACTCGAGAACCGAAGAGACTCGTGACCTTCAAAGGACAACCTGGTTCGAAAATCCCTACAAGATACCTTCACCGGGCTACCTAGGAGAGAGATGGAACTAAGAGTGGGATCTCCACCGAACCGAAGATTCGTGGTGACCTTCACCGGACAACCCTGGTCTCGAAAATCCCTACAAGATACCTTCAATCGGCTACCTAAGATGAAATGGGTAGGACCCTTCCGCTTATCGCGAAAAGGATCTTACGCTTGAGAGGAAGAATTCTATCTCCAAGTGAAAAGAATTTTGAGTGGACCTCTTGTTCATAGAAGGAATCAAGAGGGGTTTTGGTAATGTACCGTATTTGTGGACCTACCGCCAAGGAATTTGATCGGGGGGAAATTATGATGGAGGACAAATCTAGGGTTATCCTCAAGAAAAGTGGGTGAAACATCCCGAGGAACTTCCGTCGAAGCGGGTTATCCGAAGATACTAAGGGTAGTATTTCTTGGGGAACTTCCCATTTATCGGCATTAATGGGTCGCCACTTTGGGTAATTAGGCGATCGCACCATTGGAGTAAACGTTTCTATTACAAGCGGACCCTCCCATTTAGGTTCAAATTTACCTTTCTTTTTGGAAGTGAGGATTATCGATTGATGGCGGCGAGGACCAAATCTCCTTCTCTAAAGGTTCTCTGTCGAACTTTCTTGTTGAAAGCCCTCGACATCCTAGCTTGGTAGAACTCAATGCATTGTTGAGCCTCGGTTTCTCATAACATCTCAAGCTCTTGAGGCGTTTTTGATGTTGTTCTTGGTCGTCATCTCTGTTGAAAGAGGCGTCTGCAGTGGCGAATCTGGATTTCCAACGGGAGAAGCGCTACATCCGTAAACCGGAATGCGGGGTCGCTCCGGTTGGCGTCGCGTATGGTTGTCGCGATATGCCGGAGTGCTTCTCGAGTTTATCGTCCGGTCTCGCTTGTTATTCTTCACGAGCTTCGACAAATTTTGATGATTGTTTTGTTGAACACCTCGGCTAATCCATTTCTTCTTTGGATTATAGAACATCGGCGAGGCGTCTTGTATCTTGAACTTTCAGCAAAACGATGAAGGAATTGCGATGAATTGGGGACCGTTGTCATATGCGATCCGTCTTGGGACACCATGTCGATAAATGACATGGTGTTTGATAAACGATGGCGGTACTCGCCTTGACTTCTTTTAGCGGGATTGCTTGACCCACTTGGAGAAGTGTCGGTGTCGCTAGAATAAACCCGATCGCGGCGGGGAAAAATGGGACCTACAAGCGTCCATTCCCCATGTCTCGAATGGCGAGGATGTGGCGAAGGATGCTGCTGCTTTCGGTACGATGCATATAATTTGCGTGAATCGACCGCGTGGCATTTCGGCGTGCTTCATTGCGTCATTAATCATTGTTGGCGGTAGCCCATTCTCACGATTCGATGAGCTTGGGACCGAGCGATGCGCACCACATTCACCTTCCGTGTGCCTCGAAGAACCTCTTACGCCTCTTCGTTTGAAAGGCATGGAGTAAAGACCATCATTACCCGGCGATATAACATACGGGTCTGTATGGTAGAAGAATCTTGGAGCTCTTAGCGGTTGACTCTCTCTCCTTCATCTTACGGCGAATGCCATGTAAGGCATGTCGATGATAGGAAAGCGTCTGGGGCTCAACTTAGTTTGGGTGTATGTACTTCTTTGGCAACTACCCCGTTTTCTTGTACTTCCTCATATATGGGGTACAAAAGGCGAGTCTGGCCGTAACCAATTGCTGGGTCACCGGAAGGTTGTGCGGTGTCGCTATCACGGCCAATGCATCGTAAAGCGTTCACGGCGTGGAATATATTCGATGAAGAATTCTTCAAATGAGACCGCCATTTCGATGGTTATCGATGATAAGGAATTAGATCACGGATTTCGACCGTAGTCTCCACGGATGTTTAACTATCAATTGCGAATCGTAGGTATGCTTGAGATATTCTACCCCGGCTCTTTGGCGAAACTAAGCCCGATAAGTAGCGCGTATATTCGGCTCGTTATTGGAGCATGATTGATGAGTGAATAAGCGCGGGGCATGACATGATTCCAGGGAAACTAAGACAACCCGACTCGGTAATCTTAGAACATCCGGGGGCACTTGCCACGTTAGTAGCTCGAAGCTCCGTCAAATACGATCACCATATTTGTTGGTGCGATGTAGTGTTAACTTCTTGGACTTCATCAGGAAGATCATCATATAGCTCAAGCTGCGTCGTTGTGGTACGCGTGAAGATCATAAATCGCTTGTCCTTTGACCGACTTCGTTGTTTGAAGTGCAAGTCATATTGGGACAAGAGCAAAGCCCATTTCGCTAGCCTAACTCATTGAAAGGCGGGTCATAAATATTCGGACGGATTCACGTTAGAGATAACATAAATCGTTTGTCAGGCTAAATAGTGTCGCGTTTTACGAATCGCGAACACTAATGCAAAACAACGCTTCTACCACCATTGGGTATCGAGACTTCAGCGCCGATAATGTTAAACTCGGGTAATACCTTGCACATTACGTGACCGTCGTCGTCTTCTGCTTGCAGAGTAAAACGCAGTGATCCGTTGCCTGGCGTAGATCAAAAGCGGTTTTCCGACGCGATGCAACAAGAGCGAGGAGGTTTAGCGAATCGATTTGATCTCTTCGAATGCCTTACGGCGTTGTCCCAAACGCGACCGCCCTTCTTATTCAACTTTGAGAGCGGTTGGCACTTCCCGGATAGGTTCGATATGGTGTCGGATGTACGCTGTCGCCTTGTAACCCTCAGGTTCTCGGATTTTTGGAGGTTGCAACTCTTGAATCGCCTTTACTTTATCGGGATCGGCGTGGATTCCTTTGTCGGTGGCGGCCAGTAGAAACTTGCTGGACATCCCAAGGAAGGATTTGGCGGGATTCATCTTTAATTGATGAGTTCGCATGAGCTCGAATGCTCTAAGATCTTTAATGTGATCTCCTTCACACGCTTTTATGACTAAGTCGCCGACGTAGCATTCGACCGCTTTCCGGAGATGATCTTGGAAAATTTCCGCATGGTCACTGATATGTGGCACCTAAGCATTTTTGAGGCCGAACGGCATGACCGTAACAATATATACCGATGATGCTTCAATGTCGTATGCTTGGCATCCCTGGGTGCATCTTGATCCGGTAACCCGAGAAACCATCCATGAATGACATTCTTTCAAATCCACACGTATTGTCGACTATGACATCGTTGATTGGAAGGGAAGTCATCTTTTGCAAGCAAATGCTCGTGATCAGTACGCATACGCATTCTAATCGAGCCATTCTTCTTCATGACCGGACTATATTCGCCACCCAATCCGGATGTTGAATTTCCTCAATGAATCGATTCTATGAGTTTCTTCACTGCCAACGATTGCTTACAATATTTGTGGACGAACCGCTCTTTGTTGCTTGACGGCTTTGACATCTATCTTGATGTTGAGGCATGTGTCGCCACATTAGGGTCGAAGTCCCGACATGTCCTCGTAGCTCCGTGCGAATACATCGATATACTCCCGATTAAGGCAATTAACTCCTCCTTCTCTTCGAGGGAAGAGTATCGCTGATGTTTATGAGCTTAGGATGCTCTTCATCACCCATATTAACCCGGACTACCGCCCCAGGGGGGTTCCCTTTGTTCATCTATCCCCAAATTGTTCCCGAAGTTGATGGATCCATGGGTCTTCCCATGTTGGCATATCTTCATCACTCTCAGTAGCGTGGATCGAATCGTAGCCATATTTGACATCAAAGCCTTGAAAGCTTCTCCGAGGCCGGTGTCGTAATCCCGTCAAGAATCGCATTTAATGTCCGCCTCCCTCATTGGGTGGATTATTATCAATCACCATGAGCATTCATCTTCTCGAGGAGGATTCGTATCCCAATCCCCTCTAAATGCGTAGTAATTATCCTTCCCTCTTGGGACATATGCGCTTTAGGAGGGACTCGAGGACCTCGCCCAAAACATAGACCTTCCCTGTGTCAAGTTGTACCCCATTTCTTCATGATACCCGTCTCTCGGACTATATCCGAATGTGTGGAGGATAGGCCCATTATCATCTTCATCTTCTTCAAAGAAATGATTCGGCGTTGGAACCGCATTTTCCGTGAAACCAAGTCTTTTCACTACTTGATCTTCGTGGGATGACGAAAGTGCCGCCCCAAAGGAGTCTCGAACCGCTTTTGTGTAAAGCAAGATGACCGAGTTGGCAGTGCAACTCCGATCGTTGTATAAACCTGTCATCACATCATTCAAAGACAAAGGATACTCTAAATCGTCATTTATTGATTCATCGGCAATTTGCCAATTACAATGTTCATCTGACGATTCTTCATCGTCAAGATTGATTACAAGGGGTACAATGTCGTTTAAAACAAAACCACCACTATAACCAAGCCCGCTTCGATTTCTTCACCGTCTGCCTTGGGCCGATGATTCGGCGGACTCATTACCGTAGAGGAGAGAATCAGTGAAATAATTCTCCATCCCCTTAAACGGCTACTTGTCCGCGACCACCGTCTTGACTTCATTATTCGTGTCTACATATTTGAGACACTGATGAAGAGTAGATGGGACTATAACGTTATTGTGGATCCAAGGTCGAC
The DNA here is from genome assembly GCA_012295165.1 of Asparagus setaceus. Lineage (NCBI taxonomy): Eukaryota > Viridiplantae > Streptophyta > Magnoliopsida > Asparagales > Asparagaceae > Asparagus > Asparagus setaceus. Next base: position 81,203,041 of record CM022706.1, read on the forward strand.
CCAACAATAAGTTATAGGAAGTCTCTGCGTCAATCACATAGCAAGTGACTTCGGACTTTAAGTCCCCCATTTGGCACTTAATCCGGATTTTACCAAGTGGGCGGGACCCACTGGTGTTAAATCCGTAGATCATTGTGCCAGTTGATGCTAGCTTGCTGGCAGGGATTCCAAGGTGATACATGAGGCGCAGGGGCATGATGCTCACAGCGGAACCCGGATCGACTTGGATCCGGTTAACTTCGCTAGAACCAATATACCCGGTGAAGTATAGCGGCCTATCGTGTTTGAATTCCTCGCCTGCATATCCTCCTTTGTAAAAGTGATGCAGGGGAAGTGTTTAGCCGCAAGGTTGCATTGTTGGGCCGACTCTTCTGGACTCGGCTTAATCTGGGTGAGGAAGACCTCTGAATCGGCCAGGGCTTCTTGAAGAGCTTCTCTCGTCTCTTTTGATAACCGCAACAACTCGTACAGAGTGATCCTTGCGGGGATATTGGCCAATTGTGCCATTACATCAAAGCGGTATGGAGAGTTCAAGTTCCGGTTTATCTTTTCAATCGGGCGTGAATCGAGGCTGCCGGGAGTTGAACTTCCTGTGGTCGTTTATTTTTCGCCTTTCGCTGAGAGGGGTGTTGTTGGTACCCCGGCTCGGCGGCGTCTTGGCATTTGGGTCGGGGACTTCCGGGTACTTGTACTTGTACTCGCGTCCACTCCTGGTGGCGTGGGCTTCAGGTTCCCCTTCGGACAGCTGGAATGTTACCACCTGTTCGTCATCTCCCTCCAGAATTGCGGAAGTAGCATGGCATGCCTTTCCCCTCTGTTTTGATTTTTTCTTCGATGAGGAAGAGGCTACCCATTGCTCATCCTCAAGCAGGTCCGGGTGAATCCATAGGACTTCGCCATTTGGGGCTGTATATGATACAAGACCTTTCTGGCGTTGCTTATGTGGGTCGTCGTTCACCGTCTTCATTGCGACTTTGACTACCGGTTTGGGTTCAAACCATGTCAATGTAGCGAAAGCTTACGGACACCGCATTTGCTCGACCTTCTTTTCTTTGGGCGGCTTAGTGATGACCCCCGCGTCAATTAAAGCACGGATTTTATCCTTAAAATTGGCAAAGGATTTAGTGGGGTGATGAGCGCCCTATGGTACCTTGTGATATTTTGGGTCGTTCGTCCTCATTGCCTCCTCTTGATTACGAATCGGAAGCTTGATCTTGTTATTTTCGACAAGATATTTGAAGAGACCGAGAATCGTCGTCCCTAAAGGAATAGGACTTGGAATCGACTCTGGCTTACCCGTTTACGTGGCCGAGTTGGCATGTTGATTATTTTGTTGTGGCTGGTTGTTCTTCTTCTTCTTCTTCTTGAGTTGGAGCGTTTGGTTCGCTAACGCCGCTTAACTTGCTCTTTCCCTTTGCAGCGTGGGACAAAGTTAGCAGACTTCATTGTCGGCGGCCTCTTCTGCCTTTTCCTCTTGAGGAACCTTTGACTTGCTCTCCACGAACCTTCAAGTCCTTCCGCGTTATAGGCGGTGCGTCCCCATTGCCTCTATGCGTCTATCGATAAATTGTTGTGGCGGGTTTGGAGGATGAACTCCGTATTGGATCCCGGCAGGTTCATTGCCTTGTTCGAATTGTTTGACAAATATATCCACAGTTTCTCCGATCCCTTACGCTTTGTCAAGCAATGTTCCGATCGATGCCGGTATCGTCATCGAAATTGGTGAGGAAACTAGATTCCATGTCGTAGGTGGTGAATGCTCCACGGTACCAATCGAAATGACCGCAGAAGGTACTAACGAATGACCGAACCATCGGGGCTCGTTTCGGATATTACCCCAGTGTGACTTGAAATAAATCAAGTCTTTAGCGTCGTTCGTCCTCATTGCCTCCTCTTGATTCGAATCGGAAGCTTGATCTTATTTTCGACAAGATATTTGAAGAGACCGAATCTCGCCGCCCTAAAGGAATAGGACTGGAATCTCGGCCTCGCTTCTCGCTGTGGCCTGTGTTGGTATGTTGATTGTGCCCTCTTGGCTTCGCCTGCCGCTGGGTTGGAGTTGAACGTTTGGTGCGAATCGCTGCCTGCTTGCTCTTTCCCTTTGCGTGGGACAAAGTTACGCTTCGAAGCTTCATTACGGCTTTCTTCTTCGCTTTTTCCTCTTGAGGAACCTTTCACTTGCTCTCCACGAACCTTCAAGTCCTTCCATCGTTATAGACGGTGCCGCCCCCATTGCCTCTAGCACGCTCTATCGATAAATTGTTGTGGGTGTTTGGAGGATGAACTCCTCTCTATTGGATCCCGGTTCATTGCCTTGTTCCGAATTGTTTGACAAATATATCCACACAGCCCGCCCTTCGCTATTGCAATGTTCGATCGATACTTCGATCGCCATCGAAGAAATTGGTGAGGAAACTAGATTCCATGTCGTCCAAATTGTGAATGCTCTGCTTGAGACGGCGGTACCAATCGGGCAGGCCCGGGGTACTAACGAATGACCGAACCATCGGGGCTCGCCTGGATATTACCCCGTGTGACTTGAAATAAATCGCGTCAAGGTTTGGGAACCCTTCCCCACAAACGGTGTGAAGTTTATTAAATTAAACTTTCTTTGGGTATGGGATTGATTCCACTCCCTAGGATATGGGCAAGGGATGCCGGTTTTCTTCACTTCCGGCGGAAATCAATGAGTTGATTTTGCTCTCCAGGTCTTTGATCTTCTCGCTTTCATGAGCAGCGACATCTATATTATGCCCGCTGCGGGTTCGGAGGGTTATCATCCTCTTGTATTTCCTCCCGGTCCGAATCATTGTCATCTTGATCGACGCTGATACCGGATTCGATTCACCTTGATGTTTTGTCAAGGCTTGGATCTGTTGATCATGCATTTCCCTCATCGTCTGCATGGCCAACTCAATTTCTAACTTGAAATTTTCCAGTTGTTTATTCAACGCCGCCTAGCATTTTGGCCACTTGATCTCAGACGATCATAGCGCTTTGGGGCTCCTTCGCTAGATACGATGATCAGATGCGATTATGAGCCAATATCCGACGATCATCCTCCGCGGTATCCCTTCGAAGTTTATCGACCGACCTCGGATAGTCCCGACGCGAAACGAAGTTAGCCGCTATGGCGCGCGGGAATAGCCCGTGGACGATGGTTCTTTGTCTGGTCATATTATTGGTGACCTCGCAACTCATCCTCCTGGATGTCATCCTTCTCGCGAATCGCTTTGACCTAGGTCTTGGCGTGTTGGTGCTAAGTCTCCGGAAGACCGACCCTTCGAGTTTCTACACTTACACCCGAGCACCGCGATGAGCTTAGAGCACAAACATGATTGTGACGATGGGAGAACTCTTCGAGCCTTCTTCAGACTCCCGCATCGTAGTATAACTGCCGGCACGAAAACGGAGTAACCCATCGCAGGTTGGCACGATCTCTGTATAACGCCCTCATCGCCGATGAAAACGCCTCCTTCAGGACTAAATCCACAAGCTTCCGAAAGTGACTCGTCTAGACTTTCACGATGTGGGTGCAAAGTTTTGGACTCTGGACTTCAATTTTCATTCGATAGGAGGGGTCGCAGGAGTCTTCTTGTCCTTGTTGGGATGGATGCACCGCATGAGGAGTGACCCGTGATTCTTTAAAGGACCTAGACGATCCTTGATAGTTGGTTTGGTGGTGGTGGCGGAATTGGCTTCACACCGGTTTAGACACCTTGGATTTTGGCCGAATTTGCAACCGCGCCCCTGGCTTAAGTGCGCGAGACAGGAGTGTGGGCAATCGGGTTGGGGCACCGTTAGACTTGGGCCTCCAAACGGTGGTAATGCAGGGCTTCTTTACCACCTCCTTCTTCAATTCACGAGCCTGTTGCACCAAAGCTCGTGGCCAGCGGAGCGCGCGACGCTCCGGATGCGCCTGGTGTGGGTGGTTCCGCTTGACACGGACCCACTCGTTTTACGACTTGGATGGACCGCGATTCCTTGAGGTGGAGCCTCTGCAAGTCTCGGATCTTAGATCCGCTTCATAGCGGACCCCATCCACGGATTGCATGGCCTTGGCATGTTTGCGCGCCATGCTTTGTCGCCTTTGGCGGGCTCGCTTGGAGAGGCGGGGCTATCATTGGCTCATCTCGGGCGCCAGTCTGAACTTCGCACGCCAAGGGGATTTTTCGGGCCGTCTCACGGGCTTGGGTTGGACTCCGCCTCGGGCTCTCTACATCGGAGGCCCATCGGGTTCTCCTCAGCCGAGACCTTCTTGAGCGGGCGGGAGAACTGGATTTGGAAGAGGTGAGGACAAGTACTCCTCGAACTTCTCTTGGTCGAACTCAACTCGACCTCTTCCTCCACCGATAGGAATCAGCGCGCGTACGCACCTCCGATCGAGGTCGGTGCTTCCATCGGTCGCCAGGCTTGTTCGCGTGGAAAGTTGTTTTATTCATTGCTCTTGAATTCGCATGCTTCTTTGGCCTACAACAAAATTCAAAAGAAAAGCCTTTTATTTTAAGCGCATAAATGAAAACGAAATTACAACTTCTTCCCGAGTGAACAAACACGAGGATCTCGTTATATCGGGATCCTCGCCATGCGGGTTCTTTGCCCTGCCGGGACTTTGTGTCCGGTGGACCACCGAATTCCGATCCAGTGGAAACCCTGTTCGAACTACAGACGTGAAGGGCTCGTTCCACGAAGGAAACGACGCCTAAGGGGATCACACTCACGGGAGAGGATCGCCGGGATCACACTCAGGGAGAGGATCACGGAGTGGGTGAGATCTACTAGGAGAAATCACAGCTATCCCCGAGATTAAGACGGCTTAATCTAGAGGGTATCTGAGTTCGACCAATTCGCCATCTTTGCTTGTAGATCCGGACGTCGACCGGGTTTGTGCTCGCCTGTTCTGAATCAAGGCCGACGGCTCGTGGATCTCGCGAGGGCTGAAGTCCAAAGAAAACCCCAAAGTCCACAAATCCCTCCCGAACCCTAGAGAACCCCCATTTATAGCATAGGGGGTGCGTCGGTTCGGCCACTTGGTCGAAGCCACCGGCCACTTTGTCGAGGCACCTCGGCCAAGTTGGCGAGGTGGCTCTACCAATAACGAAGCCACCTCGGCCAACTTGCGAGGTGCCTCGGCCAGTTAGCGGTGCGCCGTTATTGCTCGCCGTTGCCGTTTTCTGCCTCTCGGGTTTAGGCCCTGCCTATTCTGACTCTTGGCCTTCTCCGGACTTAGGTTCCGTCTGTATTTGGTTCCGGGACTAACTCTTGGTTTGTTCCGGTTCAACGGTCCTGGGATCCGATCGTCTGTTCAAGTCCGGTTTAAACCGTGCTTGTGACGCCGTGGGTTTGCCGTCGGGTTCGCGTCTTAACGATTCGACGTCCGTATCATTCGATGGGTTGTCATTCACCGACTCCCCGTCACGAGTTGGTTTCGAGGATCTTGTAAGTATTTTTCAACGCCTACACACTTAAAGACTTCCCTTTTGAGGTAGTTAAACAAAATTGGAAGGGGAAGAACATTTATATTGAAAAGAGCATGTGGGAGAATTTTGTTGGTGGGAAGTTAGTGCCTTCAAATTCAAACTCTTCATCAACTTCTTTCCCGCCAAAATCTTAGTCTTCTACCCCCGCAATTCAAGATTCTCTATCAGGCTCCCCTGGTTTTCCTTGACGCCCTGTCTCCATGGCTTCTACTAGATCAGCAAGGAAAACAATCTTCAGTCACAAACATCGGAGCTTCCTGCAGCTTGTTTCCTCTTCCAAGAAGACGAGTCGTTCTTCCAAGAAAGGTACGACAAAATCATCCTCTTCTTCTTATGCTATGCCTTTAAATTCCTTGGACAATAATCTCCTAGAAGAAATTGTATGCAACTGTGGTGTATCTGTTACCGACCTTAATTTTGATATATTGAAAGCTAAGGAAACAGATAAGGTCAAGCAAATATCGTAATCTGCTTGGACCTGGCGGTGATAGTTGGTTGTCTTCTATTTATTTTTCATCATGAAGTTCTCATCCTGGAATGTTAGAGGACTCAATGATCCTCTTAAAAGAAACCACGGTCGAGACTTTATCTTCCGCCTCGGTATTAATCTACTTTAATCCTAACTTGAATAACTCAATTAAATTAATCTCGATAAAGAAATATGAGCCTAAGAGTAATCCTAGCTATCTTTTTTATAACCCTAATCCTAACTTTAATGATTTATAATAATATACTTAAATCTTAACTTTTTATAATCCTAATCCTATCTTTAATGATCTTTCGTAACCTAATCCCGTTAATAATGGTATTAATTAAACTTTAGTTAGCCTAATCCTAATTGAACAAATCTAATCAATTAGAAATCCTAATTATTACCTTAAATTCATTTCCCAGACAATGACCCGATAATTAAACTAACTCTCACTCAAATTTTATCTTAATCCTAAATATTAATAACTAATTTAAATATATATAGCGCTAATCCTAACTCTATGAAGTAACTATAAAAATAATCCTAATACTAAATCTAATTACATTATCCTAAGTCCCTAACCATAATTAAACTAACTTTATACT
>CM022706.1:81209697-81249856 GCA_012295165.1 Asparagus setaceus
TACAAGGCGTGCTTTATACTTTTCCACATTACCATTTGCATCCAGCTTGGTTTTAAATATCCATTTACAACCAATTGGTTTTGCACCTTCGGCAATGGGACAAGTTCCCAAACCTTATTGTCTTGCATAGACTTGTACTCCTCATTCATGGCATCAATCCACTTTTGAGAGTTAGAACTTTTCATGGCACGAAGGAAGTTGATTGGATCATCTTCCATCATACCATTACTTTCCTCATGTTCTTGAAGAAATACAATATAATAATCCGAATAGCATTTCTCCTTTCTCTCGTGGATCTCCTTAATGGCCTTTGGTTCTTGAGGTTGTTGAGTTTGTTCTTACGGACGGGGAGTTGTTCAATATTGCCTTCTTGAGGTTTGGTTCATTTCTTGAACAATAGCGGGTATAGGTACTTGAATATTGTCGAGAAATGGTATGGATTGGATTTAAAGCCAATTCCTCCTCAAAGGCAATGTCTCTAACCTTATTTCTCCCCAAACTCAACATCCTCAAAGAATGTTCTTTGTTCCCATCTCAAAAATATTCTGAGTGTGGGATCATAAAACTTATAGCCCTGGATGGTTGAGAATACCCAATAAAGTAGTGCTGCTTGTTTGGAGTCCAATTTCTTTTCATTTGGCCTATAAGGCCTTGCCTCATGGACATCCCCAAATATGTAAGTGCTTTAGGCGGGCTTTCGACCAGTCTAAAGCTCATAAGATGTTTAACAAGCTGCTTTACTTGGTACTCTGTTAAGAATGTAAGGCTGCGGTCTTTAGTGCTTCTCCCAGTGACTACGGTAAGAAGAATGAGCAATCATACTTCTTACCATATCCTTAAGAGTCTGTTTAGTCTTTCGGCTACACCATTCATGCTAGGTGATCGGCATGGTGTCTTGTGGGGCGATACCGAATTCTAGGTATCTAGCAAATGGTCACGGGCGTTGTTCACGAACCATCATATCGCGTAGTACTCACCACCACGATCGGATCTAGCGGTTTTAATCTTTTATTGAGTTGGTTCTCAACCCGGCCTTAAAAGCTTTGAATCGTCCGAGACTTCGAGATTTTTCTTTAATGAGATATAGGTACCCATAGCGTGAGTAATCGTCTATGAATGATATAAAATATTGTTGACCATTCGGGATCGTGAGGAATGGCCCACAAATATCTGTATGTATCAATTCTAAGGCGTCACGAAGATCTGTTGGCACCTAATCTCTTAACTTTAGTGTTTCCCTTGTCTGATCAATGCATACATCAAAGTCAGTAAAATCAAGGGAATCAAAATACCATCGGACACAAGGCGCTCAACTCTACCTTTTGAGATATGACCCAAGCGCTTGTGCCATAATGATCTTGAATTTTCCTCATTTAATTTCACGTTTAGTACCGTGATTCCGTTCGGGGTTTCATTATAAAACAAGCGTATCAAGCAAATATAGGTTATCAAAAGTACTCAAGAAACCGGTTCCCACAATATTTGAATTTAAAGATAAGCTAGCACGGTTATTTCCAAATGAACAATAATAACTGATTTGTCCAATAAAGAAATAGAAACCAAATTCGTCTAAAGGCGGGACTACAAAAGTATCTTTCAAATCCAAATAGGAACCGGTTCTAACAATAACCTAAAGTGCCTAATTGCTTTCACATCCCGATTGTCCATAGCCCACAAAGATGTGTCTTTCACCATCACTTGGCTTTGGTGCTCGAGGCAACCACGCATAGAAACACTTATGTGAGTAGTAGAAGCGAATCTAACCACCAAGTGTTTCTAGATGCTGAACTAAATTAACCTCGGAGCGGACCAAAGTAAGGCGTTACCCTTTTTGACCGCCGGTGATATTTGGTACAATCCTTCTTTGCGTGTCCATCCTTATGACAAAGAAACAACCACGATTATCCTTATGTTGTTTCTTTTGGCTGGACCATAGCGACTTCCTTATCATTCTTTCTTTTCTTGCCCTTATCCTTAGAAGCCAAATGAGCACTACGTCTTATCTTGAATCGTCTTCTTCTTGCACCACGGTATGAAATGAGCTCATTGAGTCCATTTCTCCTTCATGATTATAAGCCGACCTTAAATTGATTAAAGTGTGCGGGGAAGAGCGGCAACACGGATGCACCATAACTCATCACATAGATCGAGTTTGATGCCTTAAGTTTTGAAGCAATATGAGACATTTCCATAATGTACTCCACGATATTTCCTTTGCCTTTATACTTCATTGAAATCAAGCGAGCTAATAGCGTGCTTGTTTCTACTATATCATTTTAGCAAAATGTTTCTCAATTTCAGCAAGAAATCTTTGGCTTTAGTAATCCGCCGGTTATTGCCCCTAAAGGCTTTGAATGTCGCTTGATGATCATGAGACTCATGCGATTTGAGCGCTCCCACCTCTCATACTCCTTCTTTGCATCGGAGTGCTTTCCTGATGAGAGGTTGGGGTTGTTCGATTCTTAATGCAAGGTCTAGATCCATGCGACCAAGAACAATTAAAATGTTCTCTTTCCAACCTTGAAATTAGTCCCATTTAGCATGGGAATTGAGTTGATGTTAGCGAGAATTGATCGCGGCGGATGCATTAGCTGAAATAAACAAAAGATTTCACATTAATAGCTAGTTAGTAATCAATAATATTCAAATAATGACATATCCCCATCCAAGATATCTTGTACAACATTAATATCAAGTCTTTGGGCGGTAATATTAGCGCAAGTGATATCTTGTTGCAATGATCAAACAACGACAATAGCATGTCAAATAATAAACCTATCTTTGGATTGATTCATTATCCACATGTAAACCTTATAATTGTCGCGCATTTATCTTCGGATGTGTATGTAGTCTACATAATTATTAATCTTCCTTTGGGCCGATTAAATAATTACTGAAAACATCCACAAACATCTAATATCCCTCATGAACAATCTACACAAGAGAGGTTACTTTGGCAACATCTTGTTTCAATTAATCATTTAGAATAAAAGACAACCTTAATGCCTTTGTGTTATTTGAATTAAATAATTGATTCACTACCAAATTAAACAATTAAAATAGATTTCTCCATTTTAATCAACCATAGATGGACCCATAAGAAATAAAGGCCCAAAAGACTTAATGGATTATTTGAGTGATTCAATTAATCCCAAATTTGAAATTCATCGAATTGAACCCAAGGTTCCGTTGAGAGCGAACAAGGTTCGACTTGAGTTGAGCAGTGAGTTCGACTTGAGGTTGAGCGAGTTCGTGGAAGTGAGAACCGAGGTTCGACTTGAGTTCGAACACGAGGTTCGACTTGAGTTAGAAGCGAGTTCGACTTGAGTTGGAGCGAGAAGTTGTGGAAGTGAGACCGAGGTTGACTTGAGTTCGAACGAGGTTGACTTGAGTTGAGCAGCGAGGTTTGACTTGAGTTGAGCGAGTTCGGTGGAAGTGAAACCCGAGGTTGACTTGAGTTCGAACACGAGGTTCGACTTGAGTTGGCAGGCGAGGTTCGACTTGAGGTTGAGCGAGGTTGGCTGGAAGTGAGCCGAGGTTCGACTTGTTCGAGCAGCGAGGTTCGACTTGAGTTCGAACAGCGAGTTCGACTTGAGGACCGAATCTGAGTTATTGGAAGTGAAACAGAGTTCGACTTGAGTTCGAACACGAGGTTCGACTTGAGTTCGAACACGAGGCTGGATGAACACGAGGTTCGCCAAGTCGAGGTTAATAGCGAGTTAAGCCAAAAGTCGAAGTTAGCCATAAAGCGAGTTAGCCAAAATGATCGAGGTTAAGCCAAAAAGCGAGGTTCAAAGCGAGGTTAGCCAAAATGAACGAGTTTGCCAAAGAGGTTAAGCCCACAATTTGAAATTGGCGAGGTTAGCCCAACGAAATTTGTGAGGACCATAACAACCCGAAATTTGGCGGTTAAGCCCACAACTTAAGTTTGTGAGGTTAAGCCACAACCGAAATTTGGCGAGGTTAAGCCCACAAAGGAACATAAAGTTATTTGAATCGAACCGAAGTTCGCTGAAGTTCGAACCACGAGTTCGACGAAAAAACGAACCACGAGTTCGTTGGAGCGTTGAATCGAACGAAGTTCACGAAGTTGAACCACGAGTTCGGCCAGAAAGAGCGAACCACGAGTTCGTTGGAACGAATCGAGCGAAGTTCGCTGAAGTTCGAACGAGTTGGCCGAAAGAACAAGCGCAAGGTTCGTTGGATCCTTTCACCCTTTAGGGTTTGAGCTGGAGCCGCCGCCACGGTTGGTTCACGCACCCTAGGGTTTGAAGCCCTAGGGTTCTGATCACCCGCCCTTGTCTTCACTTAATGGCGGGGCATGACTCTTTCCGGTAGGAACAAGAACGCCGGCAAGCATCGTCGGCGAGGACCAGGGCGGCGGCCAAAAACCCAAAATCGAAAGGGAAAAAGCGATAAAATCGTTCTTTTCTTGTTCATCCGTGAAACGATAAAGAAAAAAAAACGATCTTCTTGTTCATCAGTGAGCAGTTCTCAAATCGGCATAGATTAGATCCAAAAACCCAATTTTTAATCTTAAATCCTAAGAATTAATCGAATTTGGCTCACGATACCACTTGATCTGAAGGATCTTAAACATGATTAATCAAAGAGATAAACATCATAAGTCGGAGGCAATCACGAATCTATGATTTGGATCTTGAGTGGATTGATGGATCTTCTAATCTTAGGGCTTCTTCTCTTCCTTAGATCTCTTTTCTTAGATGGGGGTAAAAGAGATGAAATTCTTGTGTTAACCCTAGATTAGGGACCATAACCCCATATATAGGTGTTGCACTTTTACAATTTGGCCCCTCATCAAATTGTAATTACAACTGTATCTGCACATTTAGCCCATGACAATATATAAATGCCGATAGACTTAATTGATCACTTTAGTGGGTTTCCTTAAGTGATAGATTTACACATTAATTTAACATATGTGCCCACAAATAGATTTAATTAGATTTAAATCTAACAATTGAGTTTGTTCTTTTGGAGCGAGGAAGTTGTTCAATATTGCCTTCTTGAGGTTCGGTTTATTTCTTGAACAATAACGGTATAGGTACTTGAATATTGTCGAGAAATGGTATGGATTGGATTTAAAGCCAATTCCTCCTCAAAGGCAATGTCTCTAACCTTATTTCTCCCCAAACTCAACATCCTCAAAGAATGTTCTTTGTTCGTCTCAAAATATTCACGAGTGTGGGATCATAAAACTTATAGCCCTGGATGGTTAGAATACCCAATAAAGTAGGCTGCAAGCTGTTTTGGAGTCAATTTCTTTTCATTTGATTTAAATCTAACACCTTTCTCTTATAAATGTCCTTATATGTTCTGCGTTCCTTGTGCATAATGCAATATAGGATTTTGTTGATGGATCATTCAGATGATATACTCTTATGATTTAGAGTTAAAGAGTATTGGTATCTATAGAGGGCAATGGAAGGAAAATGAGAAGCTTATGGACCAGGACATTCCATCGAATAATTGTTCATCTCTGAAACCTTAGTTTTGAATTGATTATGTAGAACATGCACAAAACATGCAAGCAGGTTTTGAGCAGAATGATGGAACTACTAGGCATTGTAGTCGTAATCTGCGGCAGAGCGAGGTTTAATTTTGAAGCAGTGTCGACTAATGTGTTGTATTCGAAAACTAATCTACGGTGAGTGAGTAGACTGAATCGTGTCGACTAATGCAGGCCGGTCAGCGGGTTTTGGTTTTAAACCGAGTTTAGAGTTTATATATAACCCTAAGCACAGATTATTAGGGATGTATTAAGCACATTTTGGAGCGACTTTTCGGAGGTTTTGTGCATCTTTGGAGAGGAGATCTTTTGAGAGATTGAGAGGTTTGTTTTAGGGTTTCTTTGTGAGAACTTGTAATCCTAATTTGTATTCTCTCTTTCTATTGAGTGGAAATCCCCCTCCTTACCCGTGGGCGTGGGCAACTTGCGAACCGTTAAATCTCGTCTTTTTTACTCTTTTATTGTGTTTTGCGGCTTTGTTTGTGGTTTTCTCTCGTAGGTTCCGCGATCCTTTAACAATTAGTATCGAGCTATTGTTGGATTGGAAGTGGTGTAATTTCTAATTTTGAGGGTGTTGGTGATTCACGAGAGCTGATTCGAGAAAAACGAAGGGATGGCGTCAACGATGAATCCCGGTAAAAGTAGGAAAATTCGAGATTGAAAAGTTCAATGGGAAAAGCGATTTTTCTTATTGGAGGATAGGAGATGAAAAACTTTCTAATTTCATAAAAATTGCACAAGACTTTGGATGGAAAGGAGAAGAAGAACAAGGATATGTCGATGAGGATTGGGAGGAGTTGGATCACGGAAACAGGCGTCCGAATTATCCTATGCCTCGAGAGGGATGTAGCTTTCTTGGTAGATGGAGAGAGAAGCGGTCAGCGAGCGTGGAAGAAGTTAGAGGTACCTTCATGACGAAGAGTCTAACTAGCCGGATCTACTTAAAATCCAAATTGTATACTTGCAAGATGGAGGAGGGCTCATCAATCCGGGGAACACATCAACAAGTTTGATAAGTCATATCAGATTTGAAAGACATAGATGTTAAAGTAGGAGCGAGGATCGGTAGCTTCTACTATACATCTGAGAGTCTTATGAAACTGGTGCAAACAGAGGCTTGTGGGAGAAAATCTGAAGATGGATGAGACTAGAGCGGCACTTCCTGGCGGACGATCTTGGAGAAAGGCTGCAACTAGTGACATAGCCCACCATAGGCATAAAATTGCTTATCGGTACCGTCCCGAAGCTTCGTGGTGATGGGTTGACAGCCGACGATCCGATACGACAAACCGGCGGTCGCCAAAGCATCCGCCCGCCACAAAAGCGCGCCGGCGAGTCGGCCGAGCACATGAAGTGAAGTCGGCAAAGGCATCTGAGCCAATGAAGCGGCGTGCGAGTTGATTAAACTCAAACGTCGATGAGAAGAATCAAGCCGTGCCAGTCGCGTCCAGTGCAAGCGGGCGTTAAGCTCCCGAAAGTTGATCCGGGCCTGGGACTCAAACCACGGCCGACATTACCGAGCAAAACTAAGCGAGGGCCGAAAAAATCGTGAAAGAATCGTGGACAGCGCAAAGCGGCGGAAAAGCGCCGCCAAAGGCGAGCGCGGCCAAACACCGACCAAAGTGGCCAGGTGGCTCGACCACTGGTAGAAACCACCTATTTCTTTGGCGAGGTGGCTTCCGGCAAGTGGCGAGAACCACCAGGAATGGCGGGCACCCTGTTATAAATAGGGGAGGTGTCATCTTCGAGGTTGAGAGAAGTACGGATTTTGGAGACTTTGACGGTTTTTGAGGATTGGAGCGGGCTTCCGATTGGATTTTGGGATCTTTCAAAGGCTCGGACTTACGAGAGTTCTTGCGAGATCTGATGGTCATACGGTTACGAGCAGCGACCACAAGTTGATCAACGTCGGATCTTCAATCAAGAATAGCAATTGGGTGAGGCTGAGATACCCTCTGGGTTAAGCAGTCTTAATCGGGGATGCTGTATGATTTCTCCTAGTAGTCACCGCTCGTGATCCTCTCCTTTGTGAGTGTGATCCCTCCGAGCTTCGTTCCTTGATTGAAACAAGCCCCTTTACATCTGTAGTTCAGACAGGGTCTCCACCGGATCGGAATTACTTGTGATGGTCCACGGACACAATAAGTCCCGACACGAGGCAAAGAACCCGCATGGCGAGACTCGGTATATGAGATCCTGTGTTTGTTACTAAGGATAAAAGTTGTAATCTTTTTGATTTTCATTGTAAGCCTTAAAATAAAAGGCGATATTTCTCTTTGATTTTTGTAGGCCAAAGAAGGCAAGCAAGTTCAAATCAATGACAATCATCCCAACTTTTACATGAACAAGCTGGCCCGCATTGGGAACCCAGGCCTCGAATCGGAGGTGTGGTGCATAACCAGGATCCCTATCCGGTGGAAGAAGAGGTCGAGTTCGAGTTCGACCGGGAGAAGTTCGAGTACCTATCCTCACCCTCCTCGGATCAGTTCCCCGCCGCTCCAAGAAGGTCTCGGCTGCAAGGAGAACCGATGGGCCTCGATGTAGAGCCCGGGGCCGAGTGAGTCCAACCGCCCATGAGCGAAATCGGCCCGAAGTCGGATGGTGCCAGATGAGCATGACGATCGCGCCCGGCACTCTCCAGCGAGCTTCGCCAAAGCGGCGACAAAGCATGCAAGCTTGCCAAGGCCATGCAATCCATGGATGGGGTCGCTTCTGGCGGATCTAAGATCCGAACTTGAAGGCTTCAAGTGATCGGCGGTCTATCCAAGCCGTCAACCGGCGAGTGGGTCGTGTCAAGCGGAACGCTCCACTCGGGGAAGCATCCGAGGCGCCAGCGCTCCTTGCAAGCCGAGCTGTGCAACGAGGCTCAGTTAAAGAAGTAGCAAAGAAGCCACCAGCGTACCGCCCCGGTTTGGAGGCCCAAGTCTAATGGTGCCCCAACCCGGTCGCCCTCCCGTCTGGCGCTTAAGCCGAGGACGGCGTTGCAAATCAGCGCCAAAGCCCAGGCGGCGGCGCCTCAAAGACAAAGGCGTGCGCATGCGAATCGATGGTGTGACCAACTCCGTCACCACCACCAAACCGACTATCAAGGATCGTCTGGGTCCCGAAGAGAATCACGGGTCACTCCTCATGCGGGAGGTCGCACCCGTTCAACAAGGACAAGAAGATTCCTGCGACCTCTCCTATCGGATTGAAAATCGAAGTCAGAGTCTGCAGAGACTTCAGCCCACATCGGCGAAAGTCTAGGCGAGTCACTGGAAGTTTCGATGGATTGACCGTCCTCGGAAGGAGGCGTTTTCATCGGCGATGAGGATGTTATACGAAGACCCGCCAACATCGGCAGGTTGCTCCGGTACACGCCGATGAGTGTACTACCGTGCAAGAAGTGCGAGAAAATCTCGAAGGATTCCCCAAATTGGCCTTGATCATGCTTGTGCTCCAAGCTCATTAAGGCGATGCTCAGTGCAATTGCCATCAAGCTCGAAAGGTGTCGGTCTTGAGACTCACCACGGAGATCGCGAGACCTAGGACAAGCGATTCCGCCAAAGATGATCTCGAGAGGGTGAGTTGCGAGGTCACTAATAATATGACCAGCAAAGAATCATCGTCACGGGCTATTCCCAGCGCCCTTGCGGCTAACTTCGTTTGCGTCAGGGACTATCGGCGGTCGAATCGATAAGCTCGAAGGGTTACCCTTGGAGGATGATCGTCAGATATTGGCTCATAATCGCATCTGATCATCTTGTATCTAGAGGCCCCAAGAAACACTTATGATCGATGCAGATCAAGTGGCCAAAATGCTAGGCAAGTTGAATAAACAGCGAAAACTTCAAGTTAGAAATGGAGTTGGCCATGCGACGATGAGAGAAATGCGACCAACAGATCCAAGCCACGACAAAACATCAAGGTGAATCAAGTCAGTAGCGTCAGCGTCGATGAAGATGATAGCGATTCGGATCGAGGAGGAAGCACCGAAGATGATAACCCACGAACCCGCGCGGCAGCTGCACATTTGCTCATGAGGCGAAGATCAAAGACTTGGAGAGCAAAATCAATTCATTGATTTCCTCAAAAGTAAAAAGCAGTATTCCTTGCCCATACAGAGGAGTGGGAATCAATCCCTTACCGTCGAAGTTTAACTTAATAAACTTCACACCATTTATGGGAAGGGTTCCCGACGCGACACTTGATTTATTTCAAGTCACACCTCGGAGTTATTTACGGCCTGAACCCTTGATGGTTCGGTCATTCGTTAGCACGCCATTGGAGTGCCTTGAATGGTACCGCCGTCTCAAGCGGGAGCATTCACATTTGGGGCGACATGGAGTCTAACTTCCTTACCAATTTCTTTGATGCGATACGAGGTATCGTCGGGCGTTAGCACGAAAGCGAAGAGCGGAGAAACCGTGGACATCTTTGTTAAGCGATTCGGAACAAGGCAATGAAGCTGCGGGATCAATAACGAGGAGTTCATCCTCCAAACCTGCCACAACAACTTATCAATAGATGTGCTTGAAGCAATGGATACAGCACCATCGATAGCGATGGAAGGACTTGAAGGTTCGTGGAAACAAGCAGAGATTCCTCAAAAGGAAAAAGCGAAGAGGTCAGCCGACAGCGGAAGCTCAGCGTAACTTTGTCCAGCGCGGCAAAGGAAAAACAAGCCAAGGCGGTTGCGAAGAAAGCGTTCAACTCCAACCCGGCGGCGGCAGCGGCAGCGGCAATGATGCCGCAGCGAGCCACGATCAACGTGGCAACACTGGCCACAAAAGCGAAGGCCTTAGAGCCGAGATTCCCAGTCCTATTCCTTTAGGGACGGCGAGATTCCGGTCTCTTCAAATATCTTGTGAAAATAACAAGATCAAGCTCCCTCGATTGAGAATCAAGAGGGCGATGACAAATGACCCAAGATATTGTGCATACCATAGGGCGATTCATCACCCACTAAATCTGTTTTACCTGGACAAAATCAGGCTTTAATTGATGTAGGGGTCATTACTATGGCCGTCAAAGAAAGAAGTGGGCTTGAATCGGTATCCATAAGTTTCGGTCGGTGCCATTGACATGGTTTGAACTGAACCCGGTGGTCAAAGTTGCGATGAAGGCGGTGAATGGCGACCCACACAAGCAGCGAGAAAAGGACTATGTCGTATCACACCCGAATGAAGTCTTGTGGGTCCACCCGAACTCTTGGAAGATGAGCAATGGGTAGCCTCTTCTTGAAGAAAAAGCAGGCGAAGGGAAAGGCGTGCCATACTGCCAGCAATGGAGGGCGATGAGCAGTGGTAACATTCCATTTGTCCAGAAGGAACACGAAGCCATGCCACAGTGGACAAGAGTATAAATACAAGTACCCGGTCCCCACCCTAATGTCAAAGCTCTGGTGGGGGTACCAACAAATCCCCTCACGCCTTAGGAGAAAGCATGGCAAGTGGGCGCCAAAGAAGCTGACAAGCGAGCATGAAGTTCAACTCGGCGGTCTCGATTGGTCGCCGATTGGAAGAGATAAGCCGGAACAGAACTCTCCATACAACCCGGCGTCATGGCCCAATTAGAATATCCCCGCAAGGATCACTCTATGAGTTCTTGCGCTTATCAAAGAGCGAAGCTCTTCAAGAAGCCCTCGCCGATTGAGTCTTCCTCACCAGATTAGGCGAGTCGGAAAGAGTCGGCTGACAATGACAACCTTGCGACTAAACACTTCCCACCATCACCTTTACAAAGGAGGATATGCGGTGGCGAGGAATTCAAACACGATAGGCGGCTATACTTCCCAGGGTATATTGGCTCTAGTGAAGTTAACGGATCCAAGTCGATCCGGGTTCATTAATGAGCATCATGCCCTCGCCTCATGTATCATCAGAATTCTGCCCGGCAAGCTAGCATCAAGCGGCACAATGATCTGGATTTAACACCGTGGGTCCCGGCTTGGTAAAATCGGGATTAAAGTGCAAATGGGGACTTAAAGTCGAAGTCACTGCTATGTGATTGTGCTTGAGACTTCCTATAACTGTTGGGTGGACCTTGGATCCACGGTAATGTTATAGTCCGTCTACTCTTCATCGGTGTCTCAAATATGTAGAACCACGAATAATGAGAGTCAAGGCGGTGGTGTGGACAAACAACCGTTTAAGGGGATGGAGAATTATTTCGATTCTCTCCTCTCTGATGTGAGTCAGCTGAATCATCGGCCCAAGATGCGGACAGCGGTGAAGAAGTCGAAGCGGGCTTGGTTATAGTGGAGGTTTTGTTTTAAATGACATTGTACCCCTTGTAATCAATCTTGGCGATGAAGAATCGTCGGATGAACATATGTAATTGGCAAATTGCCGATGAATCAATAAATGGCGATTTAGAGTATCCTTTATCTTTGAATGATGTGATAGCAGGATTATACAATGATCGAGTTGCACACCTTACTTCGATCATCTTACTTCACACAAAAGCGATTCAGGGACTCCTTTGGGACAACACTTGTCATCGAAGATCAAGTAGTGAAAGAGACTTGGTTTCACGGAAAAGGAGATCGGTTCCAGCGAATCATTTCTTTGAAGAAGAGAAGATGACAATGGGCCTATCCTCCACACATTAGGATATAGTCGAAACAGGGTATCATGAAAAGATGGGGTATGACTTGACGAGGAAGGTCTATGTTTGGACGAGGCCGAACCCCTCCTAAGGGCATATGTCCCAAGGAAAGCGGATAACTACTATGCATTTAGAAGGGGATTGGGATCTGAATCCTCCTCGAAGATGAATGCTCGTGGCTGATTGATAATAATCCACGGTGAGGCGGACATGATGCGACTCTTGGCTTGGGATTGACACGGCCTGGAGAAGGCTTTGATGTCGAATATGGCCACGATCGATCCTGCTACTATTGAGGGTGATGAAGATATGCCAACATGGGAAGACCCATGGATCCATCCTTTCGAAGCGGTTTGGGGATAGGTTGAACAAAGAGAACCCCCACTAAGGATGAGGTAGTCGGGTTAATATGGGTGATGAAGAGCATCCCAAACTCATAAACATCAATACTCTCCCTTGGAAGAAAGGAAGAGTTGATTGCCCTAATCGAGGAGTATATCGATGTATTCGCTGGAGTTACGAGGACATGCGGGACTCGACCCTAATGTGGCAACATAGCCTCAACATCGGCGGATGTCAAACTGTCAAGCAGCGGCAAAGGCGGTTTAGATCCACAAATATTGGAGGCAATTGTTGGCGAAGTGAAGAAACTCATAGAATCGGGTTAAGGAAATTCAACATCCGGATGGGTGGCGAATATAGTCCCGTCATGAAGAAGAATGGTTCGATTAGGATGCGTATGACTCTGAGACCTACTTTGCTTGCCCAAGGATGATTTCCCTCTGCCAATCACCGGCGTCATAGTTGACAATACATGTGGATTGAGAGGATGTCCTTTATGGATGGCTTTTGGGTATAATCAGATCAAGATGTACCCGATGGCCAAACACCACGGCGAGAGCGCATTGGCATATATTGCTACGGTCATGCCGTTCGGCCTCAAAAATGCCGGCATAACATACGAGAGAGAGCAATGGCGAATTTTCGGGATCATCTTGGGAAAGGTCGAATGCTACGTCGGCGATTTGGTGCGTGAAAAGTGACAAAGGAGATCACATCAAAATCTTAGAGCGGTATTGAACTCATGCGAACTCATCGGCTAAAGATGAACCTGAAGTCCTTCCTTGGGATGTCGAGTGGCAAGTTCCTTGGCCGTCGTCACCAACAAAGGAATCCCGCGTCGATCGACAAAGTGAAGGCGATTCAAAATTGCAACCTCAGAAATCTGAGAGAACTTCGAGGGGTTACAAGGGCGATTGGCGTACATCCGGCGGTTCATATCGAACCTATCAGGAAGTGCCGGCCGTTCTCCAAGTTGAACAAGAAGAGCGTGTCATATATTTGGGGCGGCGCTTTGCGAGGCATTGAAGAGATCAAGTCGTATCTCGCTAAACCTCTGTTCTTGTTGCACGCGTCGGAAAACCGTTTTTGATCTACGTCAAGGCGACGGATCACTCGTTAAGCGCTTTACTGGCGCAAGGCGGCGGCGGCTGATCCGCAGCGGCGATGTATTACGAGCGAACATTGAGTGGTCTTTGAGTCTCGATATCAATGGTGAAGCGGTGCCTTGCATTAGTGTTAGCGATTGAAAATGCGGCACTATTTAGTCGGACGGCGATTTATGTTATCTCTAATGTAAATCCGGTCCGAATATTTATGACCCGTAGGCCTCAATGAGTTGGCGTTTGGCGATGGGCCTCTTGTCCAATATGACTTGCACTT
Source organism: Asparagus setaceus (assembly GCA_012295165.1). NCBI lineage: Eukaryota > Viridiplantae > Streptophyta > Magnoliopsida > Asparagales > Asparagaceae > Asparagus > Asparagus setaceus. The sequence continues at coordinate 81,223,538 of CM022706.1, forward strand.
CAAACAAAGTCGGTCAAAGGACAAGCGATTTGTGATCTCTTGGTACGCCGGCGAAAGCGGATGCGGTTGAGCTATATGATGATCTTCGGATGAAGTTCAAGAAGTCAACACTACAGCACCAACAAATATGGCGATTGTATTTTGTGAGCCTCTCGAGCTACCAATGTGGCAAGTGCCCGGATGTTCTCGCAGTGGGGTTGTCTTAGTTTCCCGGGAAATCATGTCATGCCCGTGCTTATTCACTCACACGAACCTTGCTCTAATAGTACTTATGAATGTCGCTGGTGGGTCAATACCGGCGTATGGCGACTTCGCAATTGATAGTTAAGCGAGTTCGTGGTGACTCAAGTGAGAACCGATCTATGTTATCTCTAATGTAAATCCGGTCCGAATATTTATGACCGCCCGGCCTCAATGAGTTGGCGTCACGGCAAAATGGGCACTCTTGTCCCAATATGACTTGCACTTCAAACAACGAGTCGGTCAAAGGACAAGCGATTTGTGATCTCTTGGTACCCGGCCCGCAGCGGATGCGGTTGAGCTATATGATGATCTTCGGATGAAGTTCAAAGTCAACACTACATCGCACCAACAAATATGGCGATTGTATTTTGTGAACCTCTCGAGCTACCAATGTGGCAAGTGCCCCGGATGTTCTAAGATTTCAGTCGGAGGTTGTCTTAGTTTCCAGGAAATCATGTCATGCCCGTGCGTACTCACTCGAACCTTGCTCTAATAATGTAAATGAATACAATGCTACTTATTGGACTTAGTTCGCCAAGGTGGGGGTGAATATCTCGGCGTATGGCATTCGCAATTGATAGTTAACGAGGTTCGTGGTGACTCTGAAGTCGGGAACCGATCTAGTCCCCTATCATCGTGGCCGTGGAAATGGCGAACTCGTTGAAGAATTCTTCATCGAATATATCCCGCCTTGAAGCGGCGGATGCAGCGTTAGGCGTGTCGTTAGCACAACCTTCGAGACCGAACAACTAGTTACGGTCGGGACTCACCAACTCTTCATACCATTATACGATGAGGCACAAGAAGATAAAGGGCTAGTTACCAAAGAAGTACATGCAACCCAAACCAAGTTGGAGCCAGATTGGCGGCTTTCCTATCATCGATTACGTCTTACATGGTATTCTACGGAAGGCGTGAAGGAGAAGAGTCAATCGGCGAAGAGCTCCAGATTCTTTATGACACTCAAACCCGGTGCTATATCGTAGAGTGCGATGGTCTTTGCTCGATGCCTCTCAAACAAAGAGGCGAGGAGGTCCCGGAAGCACGAAGGTGAATGTGGTGCACACCAGCCGGTCCCAAGCTCTACGATTGAATCGGAGAATGGGCTACCGGCAACAATGATTAATGGCGGTCGAGTACGCCGAAATGCCGCGTGTCAAATTCCGCGAATATATGCATCGACCTCTGGCGGTTGCATCCTGGCCACATCGGCCATTCGAGACATGGGGAATGGACATTGTAGGTCCCATTTTCCTCCGTCGGTCAAAGGCGTCGGTTTATTCTAGCAATTACCGACTACTTCTCCAAGTGGTGGAAATCCGCTAAAAGTAAAGCGATGCGTCGTCAAATTTATCAAACACCATGTCATCTATCGACCGGTGTCCCAAGGCGGATCGTGCATGACAGCGGTCCCCAATTTATCGCAATTCCTTCATCGGGTTTTGTGAGAAATTCAAGATACAAGATGTCGTCCAGCGGCTTATAATCCGGCGACAAATGGATTAGCCGAGGCATTCAACAAGGCGATTATCAAAATTACGTGAAGCTTGTGAAAAGTAACAAGCGGTGGGATGATAAACTTGGAGAAGCACTCTGGCGTCGCTACAGCGATACGCCATGCGGGGGCAACCCGTACTCCACGGTCTCACGGGTGTGAAGCGGTTCTCCATTGGAAATTCAGATCCGTCGCTTCGCCCTTTCAGCGAGAGATGGCGACCAGAAGAACAACATCAGCGTCTCGAAGAGCTTGAGATGTTAGATGAAAGCGCTGGAGGCTCAACAATGCATTGAGTTCTACCAAGCTAGGATGTCGAAGGCTTTCAACAAGAAAGTTCGACGAGAACCTTTAGAGAAGGAGATTTGGTCCTCATTCGACGAGATAATCCTCACTTCCAAAGAAAGGTAAATTCGAACCTAAATGGGAGGGCGTTTGTAATAGAAGCGGTTTACTCAATGGTGCATATCGCCTAATTACCCAAAATGGCGGCCATTAATGTAGATAAATGGGAAGTTCTGAAGAAATACTATCCATAGTATCTTGGGATAACCCGTTCGACGGGAAGTTCCTCGTGGGATGTTTCACCCACTTTTGAGGATAACCTTAGATTTATCCTCCATCACAATTTCCCCACCGATCAAATTCCTTGACGGTGGGTCTATTTACGGTACATTACCAAAACCCCTCTTGATTCCGTCTATGAACAGGGAGGCCCATCAAAATCCCTTTTACTGGAGATAGAATATAAAATTCTTCCTCTCCAGCGTAAGATCCTTTCGTGATAAGCGGAAGGGTTCCTTCCATCTTTCATCTTAGGTAGCGCCGGTGAAGGTATCTTGGGATTTTCGACCGGGTTGTCCGTGAAGGTCGCTGAGCCTCTTCGGTTCTCGGTGGAGATCCCTCTTAGTTCCATCTTCATCTTAGGTAGCCGTGAAGGTATCGCCGAGATTTTCGGACAGGTTGTCCGTGAAGGTCACGAGTCTCTTCGGTTCTCGGTGGAGATCCCACTCTTAGTTCCATCTTCATCTTAGGTAGCGCCCGGTATCTTGTAGGGATTTTCGAGACCAGGTTGTCCGTGAAGGTCGCTGAGTCTTCGGTTCTCGGTGGAGATCCCTCTTAGTTCCACCTTCATCCTAGGTAGGCGCCGTGAAGGTATCGCGAGATTTCGAACCGGGTTGTCCGTGAAGGTCACACAGTCTCTTCGGTTCTCGGTGGAGATCCCACTCTTAGTTCCATCTTCATCTTAGGTAGCCCATTGAAGGTATCGTCGGGATTTTCGGACGGGTTGTCCGGTGAAGGTGCTTTGAGTCTTTCGATTCCAAGGCAAGGAGAATGCTGTTAGCCTCATCGGAAATAGAACACATTCTTCCTTTCCACCTCAATCAATCTTATCGGTTCGGTCATTCTCGGGTCAAAGAGGACACCAAGGTTCATCTTGGGGCATATCAGCCTAAGAAGGGATAAAGCCAATGCCTCACGCGTTGCCGGTTTAGTCTTTCTCCGATTGAAGAAGACACGGAGTTGGATTAGGCATTTTATCCCGAAGCCTAAGAAGGATAAAGCCGGCCTTCACCTTAGCGTTGCGGTTTAGTCTTTCTCCAGATTGAAAGACACGAGTTCGATTAAGGGCATTTTATCTGAAGCCTAAGAAGGGATAAAGCCAGCGCCTCACCATAGCGTTGCGGTTTAGTCTTTCTCCGATTGAGAAGAAGACACGAGTTGATTACGGGGCATTTTATCCGAAGCCTAAGAAGGGATAAAATAGCGCCTCACCGCAGCGTTGCGGTTTAGTCTTTCTCAGATTGAAGACACCGAGTTCGATTGGGGTATTTAGATCCCGAAGCCTAGAAGGGATGAGTCTCATGTAACAGCGTTGCGGGTTAGTCTTCGATGAAAAAGAGCGAAGCCTCGTATTCAACATCGTAGCATTAAGTGCGAGAGAGTTTCATTCTTTTAGCACAACGTTGTGTGTAGAACGGTTTAGATAATCTACATGCTAGCCAACTCAAGCGGTAGTTGGTAAAGGCTCATCAAACCGTTGAGGGTTGGGGTTGGCCATAACCCTAAAATAGCGCCTCACGCAGCGTTGCGGTTTAGTCTTTTTCGATTGAAGAAGACACCGAGTTCGTTGGGGTATTTAGTCGAAGCCTAAGAAGGGGCGAGTCTCACGTGCACGGCTGCGGCGTTCGCGGTGGTCTCTTGCGGTAAAGTCACGAAGCCTATGTATTCAATATCATAGCAACAAGTCTAGAAGAGTTTCATTCTTTTAGCACAACGTCACGTCGGAGCGGATCACGATAATCCGCCGCTAGCCAACTCAAGCGGTGGTTGGTAAAGGCTAATCAAACCCGTTGATGGTGAGGGTTTGCCAAAAATCCTATAAGTATTATGGTTAATTATTTGGATGAAATAAAGAATCATAATAAGCAATGAAGGGTAAATCTTATTCATTTGAAGCAAATATAGAAGGAGCTACAATTATCGAGACAATGATTCAAGCAAAGTTATGATAATACATCTAAATAAAAATCGTAGCGACTGGTGAACAAAGAGACGAAAAGTCTCGCGGCACATCAGGCTTCATTGGCGCAATCGGTAATGTGAAGGAAAGGTCGGTAGCGGCGGCTAATTTTCCTCTGGATCGCTCGAACCGAGCCTTGGCTTCCTTCTCAAGTTCCTCTTGAATTGGCGGCAATAGCGGCATGTTCCCCGCATCCGAGGACTTGCTTCTCCGCGTTGATGACATCACGGACTCGGTGCACTCCGCGTGAAATCCTTCAACGTCTTCTCCCCTTGAGATCCCGATTCACATGCGTTCGACATGGGTGTGGTACAAGTTTATTTTTCGGCGCAGCGGCAGCGTAGCTCATATGAGTTCGAAAATATGATCTCTTGCTCGATATTTTCCTCTCGCGGCAGCGTTCACGAAGCCTTGATCAGAGCCAAATCGGTGAGTCGTATCACTCATCATGATTCAAAAGGCTAAATCCTCCACACGGTATGCAAGAGTTAGCCCGACTAGTGAGCTTTGCTCTCAGCGATTAACTATTTGAGGGCCACCAACCGTTGAATTTCCTCCAATACTCAACAATATGAATGGGGAAGACCATAGGAGTCGCCCATCTAACCTCGATAATAGAGATCGCTGTTTCAAACTATTCTCCAACGGTGAAGGAGACCCATCCGCAGAGCTGGGGTCGGGGCGGTGATTGGCCGGGGCAATCTCGGCAATAGGTTGAATCCGTGGAAGTGGTCCGTCAAGATTAACTGGGGCCTCCACGCTATCTATCGAAGAGTCGGAAATCACGATTTGGCGGTATGGGGAGGTGGAAGCGGATGATGGAAGCGATCCCTCAATCTCGTCATCGAAATTATGATAGTAGGCTCGGGCTTGGGTTTCTTCATCGAGTGTTAGCCTCATTGCGGTTCGCTTCCTCGGTGGAAAAAGGCCTTCTCGGATGACCTTGAGAATCGAGACTTGACATTAGGAGCCTTGAAGTAGACGAATAATCATGGACATCCTCCTACCACAAGAGAATAAAGGGTTAAGATCATTTAGGAGGAATATCTTAAAAAAAAAAAAAAGGGAAGCGGTATAAAGGCGTAGAACTCTTCTCGAAACCCATGAGATCGGTCACGACCTTATAGCAGGTATAGCGATTTCATCCATTATTAAATGCACGGAGAGCGATAAATATAGCGCGTAATCAAGCGGTAATATATTCCGTTCTATAGAGCGAGAAATGGTGTGAAATCGCTCCCGATAAAACATCCCGAGCGGATCTTTGAAGCCTCAATCCTCACGAAGGAGAATCTGGCTCTTCCCAATCGCTCGCAAAGGAGAGCGAAGCGGGTCATAGCGTGCACAATCAGGCGTCGGTCCCACAAAGGAGGATTTCGGCTCTTCCCAATCGCCTCACAAAGGAGAACGAAGCGGGGATACAACACATATATGCACGAGAAGATAATAAGTTGGCGCACCACCGAAAGAAGGAGGCGTGCATTCACGCAGCGTGCGAGTTGAGCGACTCCTCGGAGCGCGTGATCTTCCTGACGACATCGGAAGCTGCAAAAGCAAAAGTCAGATACACAACTGAAAATCAGCAAATAAAGTCAAAAAGGCTACAAAATCCGACGCCGAGCACCCGACAGGCGCCCATTTCTGGCGCCACCGCCACCTGGGCTTCGATCGAGCCCGCCCTGGTACGGCGCCGCCAGCGCGCTTATGCGCCAAGCATTGCTGACAGCCAGCCGGTAGCAGCGCCAATGTTGGCCATGCATTGGAAGCAATGGCCCAGCCTTTCCGCTCGCCCGTCGCCCATGTAGGTCGGGCGCCTTCATCCGGCGCGCCGTCCATGTCGTACCTCGGTCCTTTCCCTCGTGGTCAGCGTCACATGCGCACAAAAAAGGGAAAAAAGAAGAAAAAATTTACAAAACCCTCGTTACATACCTCGTTGATCGAAGGAAATAAGGCGGCGAAGCGAGATGAAAACAAGAGAGAGAGCACGAGGGGGCGGCCTAGGTGAGGAAGAATAGGAGGAGTATGGGTATTTATAACAACCCCATATGAACCCAATCTCTTTGAACAAGGACTCCTATTTTGGCAAGAAGTAGGAATTCTAATGGAGCCCAAATCAATTCTAATTGGGACTCTAATCAGCCCCTAATTAGGAGTCCTAATTGGAACCTTATCCGGATATCAAAAGCGATGCCAAATCAGTCCGTTGATTGGCTCCTACTCCCCTTAAGTTTGGAAAGATTAGAAGATTGATTGGCGAATAACATCTTGTGAAGGCCCCATCGGCATCGATCAGCGATTAAGCTAATCCTACTCAACTAGGATTACGTATAAAGCTGTTTCCTAATTTATGAAGTTCTAAGAATATTTTCAAAAAATATTCTTAGGGATAACTTCGATCGTCGCGGATTGCATCGGCGCCGATCAGCGTCGCCTAATCCTACTCAACTAGGATTACGTATAAACTGTTTCCTAATTTATCGAAGTTCGGAAGAATATTTTCACGAGAAAATATTCTTAGGGAATAATTCGATCATGCGGTGCATCGGCCGATCAGCGGCGTGCAATCCTACTCAACTAGGATTACGGTATAAAGCTGTTTCCTAATTTATCGAAGTTCCCGGAAGAATATTTTCACAAAAATATTCTTAGGGATCTTCGATCGATGCGGATTGCATCGGCGCCGATCAGCGCGTAATCCTACTCAACTAGGATTACAGTATAAACTATTTCCTAATTTATCGAGTTCCGGAAGAATATTTTCACAAAAATATTCTTAGGGATAACTTCGATCGTCGCGGATGCATCGGCCGATCAGCAGCGTAAATCCTACTCCAACTAGGATTACAGTATAAGCTGTTTCCTAATTTATCGAGAAGTTCAAGAATATTTTCACAAAAATATTCTTAGGGATAACGATCATCACGAATTGCATCGGCCGATCAGCGTGCAATCCTCAACTAGGATTACGGTATAAAGCGTTTCCTAACTTATCGAAGTTCGGAAGAATATTTTCACAAAAATATTCTTAGGGATAACTCGATCGATGCGGATGGCATCGGCCGATCAGCGCGTCACCCAATCCTACTCCAACTAGGATTACGGTATAAGCTGTTTCCTAATTTGTTAGAAGTTCGGAAAATATTTTCACAAAAATATTCTTAGGATAACTTCGATCGTCGCGGATGGCATCGGCCGACCAGCGTGCATGAATCCTACTCAACTAGGATTACGGTATAAAGCTGTTTCCAAGATTTCGAGGAGTTCACGGAGAATAAACCCATATTCTTAAGGATAACTTCGGTAACCCTTAATTTCCTCCCACCATAATCTCCAAGAGGAATAATCGGAGGTGAAGGTCATGTTGACATCGGATAATCATATCCTCCGCGTAGTTAAACCAACAACACTGCGTCATGATGGAGGAATTAGCGAGTGATGGTTATGAAGTTCCATGTATTAGACCACGACCAGCGTGCCAACAAGGTTCGCCAACATACGGAGAAGTCAAAAATCGATGGTTAGTCAAACAACGACCAACCGACCACGAGTTACAAACAAAACTCACCCACCGGCTTGAGTCAAGATAACAAGCGGTCGGACAATAAATCACGACAGTGATCTTATCGGGAATTCTACAAAGCTGGATGATCGAAAGAATCGAAGATTTGAAGCTATCTTTTGGGACCCTCGGCCGGTAGGCGGGAACCATCATGTCAAAGCATCGGACTCATCAAGAATCGAGGCCGAGGCGGCTTTGGAGGGTATCTGTAGGCATAAAAATTGCTTATCGATACCGTCGAAACTTCGTGGTGGGTTGACAGCCGAGCGATCCATTCGACAAACCGAATGCATAAGCATCACGCGCCAAAAGCGGCGTGAAGCGGTCGGCGAGCACATGAAGTGAGTCGGCAGGCGTCACGAGCCAATGAAGCGGCGTGCGGTTGATTAAACTCAAGCGTCGATGAGAAGGAATCAACCGTGCCAGTCCGAATCAATGCAAGCGGGCGCTAAGCTCGAAAGTTGATCGGGCCGCGGACTCAAACACGGCGACATTACGAACAAAACTAAGCCAGACCGAAAGAATCGGCGAAGAAATGAAACGGCCTAAAGCGACAGCCATGAAAGGCGGCAGCGTAAACCTCGGCCAAAAATGGCCAAGGTGGCGGCCCGCTGGTAGAACCACCTCGACAACAGTGAGGTGCCGACAAGTGGCCGAGGCTCGGCCACTTTAGTAGGCCACCTCGACAACGGCCGGTGCCGACAAGTGGTAGGGTGGCTATGGCGAGCCACCTCGACCAACTTGTAGGTGGCTCGACAAGTGGCAAACCACCAAGGTGGCGAGGCACCCCTTTTATTGTATAAATAGGGGGTGTCATCTGAGGAGGTTGAGAGGTTGGATTTTGGAGACTTTGAGGTCGGATTTTTGGGATTTGGGCGGGCTTCGATTGGATTTTGGGATCTTTCAAAGGCTCGGACTTGAAGAGTTCTTGCGAGATCTCACAGTAATCGGTATACGGTTACGAGCAGCGAGCACAAGTTGATCAACGTCGGATCTTCAATCAAAAGGTAACCAGAATTGGTCGAATTGCGGATACCCTCTAGATTAAGCCGTCTTAATCTCGGGGATAGCTGTGATTTCTCCTAGTAGATCTCACCGCTCGTGATCCTCTCCTTCGTGAGTGTGATCCCTCAGCCGTTTCCTTCCGTGAAACAAGCCCCTTTACATCTGTAGTTCCGGCAGGGTCTCCACACGGATGGAATTGCCCGGTCCACCGGACACAATAAGTCCCGAAGACAAAAGAACCCATAGCGGGACCTCGATATATGAGAGATCCTCGTGTTTGTTCACAAGGATAAAAGTTGTAATCTTTTGATTTTCATTGTAAGCCTTAAAATAAAAGCGATATTTCTCTTGAATTTTGTTGTAGGCCAAAGGCGTAAGCAAGTTCAAATCAATGACAATCATCCCAACTTTTACATGAAACGACCAGCAGCGATAACAGAGACAAGCAGCGGATTGTTTGCAAGAGGAAGGAGCAATGGCGAGGAAAAGGCAAGGGAGGAAAGTCTAGATCTAAATCAAGACCTCTTGCGGGGAAAAGGATGTTTCAAGTGCGGTGAAGCTGGGCATTTCAAAGTCGGTATCCAAATAAGAGAGTAGGTGGAAAGAAGAACAACAACAGGAGAGAGAGAGGGCAAGGAAGAAGCGAGCTACGTTGAGAGGAAGGGCGATAAGGTGCTATGTCGTCACGGGTGGATATCTCGGGAAGTGGATACTTGATTCGGTTGCTCTTACCACATGTGTCCAAATAGGAAGTGGTTTACTACCTCTGAGGCATTGATGGTGCTTGTATTGATGGGGAATAACCATGCTTGTAAAGCAGTGGGGCTAGGTAATATCAAAATCAAGATGCATGATGGAGTGGTTCGAACCTTGGCGGATGTGAGGCATGTTCCGACTTGCGGAAGAATCTTATCTCGGTTGGTGCTTTGGACTCGGTGGTTGCGGATTGTGGCGGAAAGCGGTGAAGAAGGTTGTTCGTGGTTCCTTAGTAGTGATGAAGGGTGTTGCATCGGTAATCTATCTCTCGAATGCAGCGGTGGCGGGGAGATCACGGCGGTTGGAACTGAAGGAAGTGGTGGAGACCCATGTGAGCACACGGTTATGGCATAGGCGGCTTGGGCATATGTCGAGAGAAGGGTCTAGTTCGCTTGGTAAAGAGGGTCTGGCGAATGAAGGAACCTAGCATGGATTTTTGCGAGGATTGTGTGTATGGAAAGTCACAGTTCGGTTCGAGAAGCAAGTCTAGAGCAGAGAGGATACTAGATTATGTGCACACGGATGTTTGGGGTCCGGCTCAAACCACTTCTAAGGGTGGTTCCGTTATTATGTCGTTTATAGATGATTATTCTAGGTATGCTTGGATTTACTTTACGAAGCACAAGAATGAGGTGTTGAGACATTCAAGAAGTGGAGAACAATGGTTGAGAACAGACGGAAAGAAATTGAAGACGCCGAGATCGATAGCAGTGCAGTATCTGAGATGGTGCTTTCAAGGAGTTCGTGGATCGAGGAATTGTTCGACAACGGACAATCAGTCTACACCACGCCAGAGAATGGGTCGGAGGAGGCAAGAATCTAACGGGAAAAGGCGGTGAGTATGCGATCATCGCGAGATTAGACGCGAATGGTGGGCGAAGCGGTGGCTACTGACTTGTTACATTGTGAACCGTTCACCACATTCGACATTGGATGGTGATACACCCTATAGGGTGTGGTCGAGAGCATCACAGTTATGATAGGCTCGAAATTTTGGATGTACCGCCTACTATCCGTCAACGAGGGAAAGCTTGGCGAGGCCAAGAAGGCAATATTCTTGGGATATGCAAAGGCGTAAAGGCTATCGCCTTTGGTGTCTGGAAGATTCAAAGTTCGTGGTCGGCGGGGATGTTACCTTTGATGAGAAATCCATGATTGCTAGTCCAAGGATGATGGTGTTATGGTGGGAGACTTCTAAGTCTCAGGTTATTGAAATAGAACCTAAAGACCAACTAGGTTCTAATGTGTTCAAGTGGGAAGTCGAGGTAGATGATGAGCTTGGCGGGGAGGAGGTTCAGCGAGGAAATACAGGGCACTACAACAACGGCATCGAGGATAATTTGGCTTTCACAAGGCCAAGAGCATACAGCGAGTGCTTGGCTGGGGCTGATCAAACCACGAAGCACTATGGGCGGGCAAATATGGTTGAATCACGCACTCGGTGGAGGAGGGCGAGCGGTCTCCTTCAAGGAAGCTATTCGGGACAAGGATAGTGAGAGTTGGTTGGGCTGCGATGGAAGAGATGGAATCTCTTGGAAGAATCATACATGGGAGAGGTCCCATTGCCCATAGGAAGAAAAGCTATTTTGTAAGTGGGTGTATAAAAGAAAGGAAGATCTTTGAGCTTCGGTGGTGTAAGATACAAAGGCGAGGCTAGTGGCTAAGGGTTTTGCATAGAAAGAGGTGTGGATTACAATGAGATATTTTCTCGGTGGTGAAACACACATCTATTCAGTGCTATTAGTATTGTTGCTTATGGTGATTTTGAATTTGGATCAACTTCGATGTTAAAACGACCTTCTTACGGGAGACTTGGATGAAGAGATCTACATGCATCAACTTTGAGGGCTACAAGGTTGAGGATAAGGAGAATCATGTGTGTCGTTTGAGGAAGTCCTTGTATGGATTAAAGCAATCTCCCGGCGATGGTACAAGCGATTTGACTCCTTCATCTTTGAAGCATGGGTTTTCTGCTTGATCATGATGGTGTTTATCTTCTTGGAAGGTACTATCTTCTTGTACACATCTTCTAAAGCGGGGTGGAGATAGATAGGTTGAAATCTCAACTTGGTGAAGTTGAGATGAAGGACATGGTCTTGCTAGGAAAATCACGGGTATGGAGATTAGAAGCGAGCGAATCGGCGATTGTTCTTGAGTCGAAGGGCTACATAAGCGGGTGTCGCGAGGTTCGAGATGCAAAGTGCTAAGTCGGTGGTGACTCCATTGGCTCCACACTTTAGGCTTCACGGTAATCAATCTCCCACTACGGAAGAAGGCGAGCGGTCTCCTTCAAAATATTCGGGACAAGGATAGTGAGAGTTGGTTGGGCTGCGATGGAGGAAGAGATGGAATCTCTTGGAAGAATCATACATGGGAGGTGGTCCCATTGCCCATAGGAAGAAAAGCTATTGGTTGTAAGTGGGTGTATAAAAAGGAAAGATCTTCGAGGCTTCGGTGGTGTAAGATACAAAGCGAGGCTAGTGGCTAAGGGTTTTGCATAGAAGAGGGTGTGTGGATTACAATGAGATATTTTCTCGGTGGTGAAACACACATCTATTCAGTGCTATTGAGTATTGTTGCTTATGGTGATTTTGGTGGATCAACTTCGATGTTAAAACGACCTTCTTACCTGGAGACTTGGATGAAGAGATCTACATGCATCAACTGAGGGCTACAAGGTTGAGGATAAGGAGAGAATCATGTGTGTCGTTTGAGAAGTCCTTGTATGGATTAAAGCAATCTCGGCGGATGGTACAAGCGATTGACTCCTTCATCTTTGAAGCATGGGTTTTCCTGGCGATCATGATTGTTGTGTTTACATTGGGCTTAGCGGAGGTAATTTTATCTATCTTCTTTTGTATGTGGATGACATGCTTATTGCTTCTAAGAGCGGGGTGGAGATAGATAGGTTGAAATCTCAACTTGGTGAAGAGTTGAGATGAAGGACATGGGTCTTGCTAGGAAAATCACGGGTATGGAGATTAGAAGAAGCGGAGAATCGTGATTGTTCTTAGTCGGAAGGGCTACATAAGCGGGGTGTAGCGAGGTTCGAGATGCAAAGTGCTAAGTCGGTGGTGACTCCATTGGCTCCACACTTTAGGCTTTACGGTAATCAATCTCCCACTACAGTGAAGAAGCACATGGTGTTCCTGTATGCTAGATGCGTTGGCGGTTTAATGTATGCAATGGTGTGTACGCGCCGGATATTTCCTGAGGTTAGTGTGGTCGATGGAATTCATGGCGAATCCGGAAAGAAGCATAGCAGGAAGCGATGAAGTGGGTCCTCAAGTACTTAAAGGTTACAGTTGATCACAGTGCGTGTTTTGGTGGAGAAACATGTCGGATTGGGTTTGTGGACTCACGATTATCTGGCGATCTAGATAGGCGGCGATCTACTACGGTTATGTATTCAAGATACATGGGGCTCCGGTTAGTTGGCGATCGATGTTACAGACTCTGATGGCACTTTCTACTCTGAAGGTTACATGGCCATGGCGAGAGGAGTGAAGGAAGCATTGTGGTTGTGGGGTCTTCTAGGCGATTTGGGGATTGAGCGACGTGAACTTGTGGTGTGACGGTCGAGTGCAATTCACTTGGCGAAGAATCAGGTTCATCATGCTGCATTACCAAGCATATCGATGTCGGTATCATTTTGTGCGGGATGTCATAGAGGAAGGTGATATTTCTCTCATGAAGGTGCACACGAATGAGAATCCATCGGACATGTTAACCAAGGTGGTCCGGTAGTAAGTTTAAGCATTGCTTAGACTTGCTTCATATCAATCCGTGTTGATTTGCCCAAGAGGGCATGGCCTTCGGTGTGGGTAAGGTGGAGATGATTTGAGGTGAACTCGATGAGCTTGATCCGGTGGAAGTGCGTTAAGCGGCCAGCGTGTAGTGTAGTGGATTGGCCTGGATTGGCTAATGGTGATCTCTCTAGATGTTCTTGGTGTTCTTCGGTGTTCGTCCAAAATTTGAGGTAAATCAAATGATGTGCGAGGTGGAGAATTGTAGAACATGCACAAAACATGCACAAGCAGTTTTGAGCGAATAGTGACTACTAGGCATTGTAGTCGACTAATCTGCAGAACTGGCGGGTTTGGTGGGAGCGAGTAGTCGACTAATGCGTGTTGTAGTCGACTAATCTACGATGAGTAGTCGACTAATCTGAAGTAGTAGTCGACTAATGCAGTGATTCAAAGGGTTTTGGTTTTAAACCGGTTCGTTTAGAGTTTATATATAACCCTAAACACGATTATTAGGGATGTATTAAGTTTTGGAGCGAGAGGGGTTTGTGCATCTTTGGAGAGGAGATCTTTTGAGAGATTGAGAGGTTTGTTTTTAGGGTTTCTTTGTGAGAACTTGTAATCCTAATTTGTATTCTCTCTTTCTATTAGTGGAAATCCCCCCTCCTTACCCCGTGGACGTAGGCAACTTGCCGAACCACGTAAATCTCGTGTCTTTACTCTTTTATTGTGTTTTGTCTGGCTTTTCTGTTTGTGGTGGTTTCTCTCGACGGTTCCGCGGTCCGCGCGCCCAACAGATTATCTTTCCAGCTTAAGCTTTATTGTATTGTTTTACTTTGATTCTGATGAGTAGATCAATTTTCACGTTAATTTGGTTGAAAATGCATTGGTTACTAGCACGTTCCATTTTTTGGCTCCTTTACTAGTCTGTATAGCTATATTGGAGTAAATATGAGAATATTTGATTCTCCTTTCAACTGCTTTTTGTAGTGTTAAGACTTTGAACTTGTGTAACATTATTTTGTATTAATCCAAATTTATTCTAGAGGATGATATACATCTTGAGTTATAAACTAATGCCTATACTTTTTGTTTGATTGGAGCACAATACAATATTGCGTGAAATGGTTTTATAAACGAATTATGATCCTTCTTGTTGAGTAATAGCATGATGCGAATATTGGTGAAGAGTGTGCTTATATGGTTGTTAATTAGAAAGTATTTGAGGGTTGAGGGAGAATTGCTAGAAACTAGGTGAAGTATGTACTATTATGTTTTGCTGCTTTCCTCCTCTTTTTTTATGTTATTTTCTACTTTTAGTCGATTGTATATGATTCAGTAGATGTCTAAAATGACGGCAAACTGAGTGAAATAGTTGCTAATTGGTGTACAGAGTCATAAGATCTTAGTCAATGAAGTAGAAGTGATAGAATCTTAGTTAATGAAGCAAAATAAGGACTAAAGTAGGACTAAAAGGACATGGATCTGTTACAGGGCCAAATGGAAGTAAATTAAACATTTGTGTTACCAGCCTCAAAAGTTTTAGAAATGGCTTTATTTCAATACTAGCAGAAAATCCTCGCGTGATGCGGAGAAAGGCGAAGAACCATGCTCTATTTAAACACATGGTAAATAGGGACAAAAATTGTGTCAAGTTAATTGCATTGGCACAGTTGTTATTAATTTTCACTGGAATACACATTAGCATACAAATTCATGTATGCAATTTTTAAACACGAAATTCAACCAGTTCATAATAGTGCTCCACACCATTGATGAATAAGGACATCTAAAAAAGAGTGAGAGTGATCCTCAACCACAGAATTACACAGCAAGCAATTAGAAGAGTAAGAAATTCCAAAATTGCATAGCCTGTCTTTAGTCATCAGTCTCATCGTACCTATC
Source organism: Asparagus setaceus (assembly GCA_012295165.1). Classification (NCBI taxonomy): domain Eukaryota; kingdom Viridiplantae; phylum Streptophyta; class Magnoliopsida; order Asparagales; family Asparagaceae; genus Asparagus; species Asparagus setaceus. The sequence continues at coordinate 81,238,771 of CM022706.1, forward strand.
TAGAATGTTGATATCTGTATCTCTAGATCGATCGGCTAATCCCAACTACACATGTTTATTTTAAGGTGCTGATATCTGTATCCTTAGAGTGATCGGCATCCTAACCGATTATCCATTCATCCATCTCATCCATACCGTGCCGGTGTCAAATGGTATGAGAGCTTTTGGTTATCATGTCTTGACCTTACCAACAACCCAATATTGGAGCAACCCCTACATATGAGCATACTTGCACATTGAGACACTAACTCTAATTATGGTGTTTACCATATTTAGGCATAATAAATGATCAAACTTAACCTAGAAAAATCTTATATTTAACTGCTTATAATATATAGATGCTGGACGTATAATCTTTACTTGAACTTTAATACGCTGTGTGAAAAATTCAATTAGCATCCAAATGCCATATTACTATTATAAATTAATGGACAACTTACATCAACTCTTACTAATATTTGCCTGATTATTGTTATAAGATACCTCCTCTAAGGTTGTCAAAATGATTCTTGCATTATTTTCAGTTTCTCGTTCATCAATTTGAAGGTGCATTCTTCAATTTTTTAGTGTAATAACCATATATATGTTTGTATTAGTACTTTAGCCCGCTAAGCATAGTCATTCTCCAATACCTATCATATACACGGTTTTACCTCCCTGTTTCCTACCTCAATTTTTAAAAGAATTTTAAAATAAAAATATCTCTTCCAATATCTATCTTATATTTTTCGACTATCATCTTGATATTATTATAAAGACAAAGCTAGATATTATAAAACCAAAATTGGTTAAAAATTTTGGTAGGTGACTAAACTATATTTTAGGAGTTTGCTGATTTTTAAAATATATTAAAGTTCATGACACAAAGCATCAAATGTAGGATGGCCGTACTGACAATAATGAAATTAGCCGATCGATCTAGAAATACATGTATCAACACTCAAGATAGATACGATGTCACCAGTCGAAGGATATGAATCACCAGTCCAAGGATTCCTCCTTAAGGAAACATATAAACATTCACACTCAATAAAATCTACTAAAGGAATGTAGAGCAAAGATAAAACTAAAATGCTTAACTTTAATCAAATCACAACCTAAATTTTTCTACAAATTTTAAAGCTATTTACAGGCTTGAAATGACCCTTCAAACAAAGGAGATTCATGAATCTAAAAGATATTTAATGACACTGAGAAATTAGAAGAACCTAGGAAACTTAACTATTATATGCAGTCCAAATTTGGCCATCCTTTGATATTCTCACCATAAATTTAACTGCAATTGGCCTTGATGAAAACTAGACTCAACTATTGATCTATCAGTTTAATCAAGGAGTCATTTGGACCTCTATAGAGAAAGTTATCAACAAAATAATATCAACTTCGTATACATGCAGAGAATCCGAGTTCGCAATTTGGTCTAGCTCCATCGTTGTTGATTCCAAATAGAAACCTCTAGTATCGTCCAAATTATGCAAATTAACATCATGTAGTTCTATATGTGCGAATAGAACCCTTGCAGTATTATTTCAAGTGTGGAATACACTTCCTTAGTGAACTTTTTCCATTGTTTTAAGAGTCAAAACAATTCAATCAGGGGTCTATACACACATATTGAACTACAAGATGTCTATCAGCAACTAGGTGGTAATACAAAGGGTCTATTCGCAAATTAACCCTTTAAACAAACGCGAATATGGCTCCCAAGGAATAGTTCAATTGTTGTTAATTATTTGTTAGTTTGCTAGCGCTCTGATAGGAGTCGGACTCGTTCCTACTCTTCTCAAAAGCAGTCGCTCATTTGAACTATATACACTTTTATAAATATGTGAATAAAGTTCATTCAGACTACAATTCATTATTCACCTTTTTCTTCTCTTCTCTCTCTCCACCCTTTAACTCTCTTAAACCAAAAGAAACCCTAAGTTTCTCGTAGTTGATCTTTCAAAGCATTGATCAACGCTTTGGTAAGTTCTTCCATAAATCTCTCTCATAATTTTCTTTCCAGAAAATAAAGGATTTTGGTCGATGTAGATTGAAAAGATAAAATGAATTGATAGGAATATAAAGTTTTATAGATGTTTTCTTAGTTTGCATGTTATGAATTGAGTTTATGATTTTTTATCACGTTGTTTGTGGACCAGCTAAGCTTAATTAATTCTCTTACGGGTTTATGGACATCAATACTGTAATTAGAATTTTGTTTTAATTAATTAATTTGGTGTTTTGTGATATGGATTTATGTGGAAACTACCAAGCACCCCCGCGTGACGCGGGGGAGGGCGGAGAATTCAAGTTATTTACAATGATTTTTTGTGACAGTCATTAGTGCTGAAGTAGGCTTGCTTCAATGGCTTTTTTTCAACTCTTAAATAGGACTAAGCGGCTTTTTTCAACTCTTAAATAAGAGTAAGCGGCTTTTTTCAACTCTTAAATAAGACTAAACAGTACAACATTTAGATTAGCACATAGAAACTGTAGATAAGAAAACACATGACATTGGGTAAGAATACTTTTCTCCTTGAATGTATTTCATATAAACATGTCAACACATAAAAATCTGACTAGGCAAAAAGAAGTTGGAACCGTGAACCTCACAATATCTATGATACAGAGAGATGTACTGCAGTTTTCTAGAAAAAAATAATACATATAGAAGGAAATAGCCCTCTCACAAGAATTTTCATGAATTATCAAATAAGGCCTAAAAAGTAAACAAATCAAAGTAACATAAAGATATTCATAATTTAACAGCACCAAGTAGCAAAATAAGTACAAAATCAAAAGCCTAGTGACATAAGTTGTCATGATCAGTTGCTGTCATAAGTTGTATTATACATGAGCAAAGCTTAATATTATACATAACTTAGGCCTAACTATATAAGTTGTCATCACCAGTTTCAGTGGCCGATGAAAACAAATATAGTGCAGTGGTTAGTACAAAAGCCTATACTTCCTAATATCAGCATCCCTCACACTTTTCAATGCAAACTTCATGTTTCTTCATTATGAGCTGGTTTTTAATTGGTCTCATCTTCCAGGGTCTCTCCGTCTTCACTTCTGCTTTCACTTTCTATGTCCTGCATAATTGAGGATTAAGGAATTAGATCAATTTTGTTAATTTGTAAATATAGATTGATACATTAATTTGTAGCTGTTCAATTGTCATGCTTGACCCAACTCCAAAGCAAGAAGGATAAATGAAATAAATGTAAAAGGAAACGGGGTTACAAACACAGTATGAAAGAAAACGGGGTGACCATATAACCAATCCAGCCTGTCGTACACAATGGTGAAAGGAACAATACGCATTCATAGTGATGACATTGACAAACTACTAATAGATCCATGACACATAAAGTTAGGGTAAAGTTCTAAACGGTGAGTATGTTCAACAATGAAATGAAGAGAATAGAAAGGTTACCTGTATGTCTTCCACAAGTGCGTCATCTACATTATGCAAGGGGGTAAATACTCTGGGTGACCAATCTATTGAGCTTACTGTGTACTTCCCTTTCAAGCTAGACTTGTGATTTCCAAAATCATAACGGAAAATGAACTTAAAAGCTTTTCCATGAGCTTTGTTGACAATGTTGTGTATCTTTATGGCCCATTGTCCTGAATTTGTACGAAATTTGATGTATTATTTTCTTTTTCTTCTGGTATTAAATAAAGCATATGATAGAAAGTTAGTATGAAAATAGACCTCTAACTTATGTTGCTCAAGTTCTGGAGCAGGGATCTGGAGAATTTGCTCTGCATCTTGATTAAAACTGTTAGATTCAAGGTATCTGTGTCATCTTTGACATCCATTGTTATTTTGTACCTGCCACGGCAAGAAAAAGTGCATTTATTGGTTCTGTAGAACTTAAATATGCAAGTTTAGTACAAAATATTTTCGGCATGAAACTATGTCTACCCATGAAAGTGGAATGGTATAGGACTGTAAAGACGAAGCCTCAGTGTTGTTTTCCCTTCACGATTGACACACTGTGGGTCCGAACAACAGTATTGATCATTAACTTCATACTTCAAGCCTTTCGGGCATATTGCACATGCATGATAAGTCATCGAGAACTCAGTATAAATACGCATGATGGTTGCCTGGATCATATAGTATAAGTCCTGGTACATTTATTCAGGAAAATGATGTTATTCATAAAGACCAATTAGAGACTTGAATTCAAATAATTGTAGACTTCATAAAGAACCAATTGCCTAGATGTGATAAAATGTTATGAGCTTGACCTTGCAGCATAGACTGTAGGTCATAGTATTGGCAAGATGAAAGTGAGATGGATTTCAGAATCATGCTAAGGTTGACAAACATTACATAGAAAATGATGTTAAAATTAGATTGTAAGTTATAGTATTCAATTGTTTTATTCTATGTGAATGACGTAAAATTAGATTCCTGATTGTTTTGAAGGCATGCGTGCTAGACTTTAGCTTAAAAAAATCCTTTTTTGATTGTTTTGAGGGCATGTGTGATAGATTTTAATAGTATTTTAAATTAAATTTAATAATTTCTATGAATGAATTTTTTAAGGCATGTATATCAAGGAATTTTTTGTTACTATTTTGAAGGAATTTATTATTTTTAAATTATTCGATATGTCTATTGTGTCTACTTGATCTATCAAGGCATGTATTATTTTTTAATTATTTGTCATTACAATTTTATATGATATATTATTATGTCGAATTGTAGGCTACAAAGAAGCTAAATTTTTCTTCCAACTTTTCTTTCAATTACTTCATCTATGATTTATGTTCTTCTTCCTTTTTTTCCTTATTTGTCCCACTACATAGAGCAACTGAACATATACACCAGGACATGTAACGCCACAGGTCAGTGTATGGTTAACACATGCTACATGTATTGATCTCTATTGTAGATTGCTTGAAACACAAACATTGTTTATTGATGTTGAGTGGAAATAATGAGAGGAAAAATTAACATGCAATATGATGTAAGGAAGAAAATGTAAAGATTACTTACATTGCCAGGGACAGGTGGAGAGGAAGTGAGAGCACGGAGTTGGCTAATTGTATAAATTGTCTCGGGAGTTTTGCAATAAAGTTCACTAAATCGTGGCGTCTTAATGGAACCAACTTGAAGTTGGGTTGCCTTAACTGTCACTCTTTTTTTTTGTGTATGTGTATGTTAGTAACCAATGTCAAAGGGGAGAGTTTAGAAGAAGATAAGAAAAAAAGATTTTGTAAATGCTCATTGCTGACTTTAAAAGCCTGACATGGTAGATGACTCACTCTTTTAGAAGAGATCGAGCTTCAGGCATATCCTCCGGGTCAATTTCGAATCTTGTGAACATGCTTGTCTGTAACCCATAGCGATCTTTTTTTTTTGCAATGTAGAAATATGCAAGTTAGTCAATGATATGTCACTAATGTGGTATTTGATAGGACATTCAAAGAACATACCACGAAAGTTGTTTGTTCTGAGGCTGCTTGCAAGGAGGACAAACTGCTTCTTAAATGGTAGAGTAAATATTTTAGTTTTTCATATTCTTCCTTCCGATATAGTAAGCACGAGACTCTTGGGAATATAGTTTCATCTCATGAAGACCTCGACAAACTGAATAAGCTTCTTCTTTGTATATTTTGTAGTAGGAGGCGGATATCAATGACAAGTGTCAAGATACATCTAAAGAAGAAGGTACTGAGTAAGTTTGTGATCCTTTTGCAATATTGTTTAGAACTTTGTACTCTATGTTCATGTTGTAATTGTTAAATATTAAATATTTTTACTTTTTCTAAGCATGAAAGGTTGCATAATGTGCACAAGAAATGCAGATGGTGGTGTACTAATAAAACTAAGAGAGCATTAGGAAGATTACCTTTGAGAATTTCAATCTTGATTGAAGAAGGTTGTGTAGGTGGTTCGATCTCCTTGCCTTTTTCAATTTGTTGAAGGGTGTCAAGCTTTTGGAGCTTATATAATGGTTCCAATGGAATATCCGTGTCGGACAATGGGTTCAAGGTTGTTCTTTCAGTAAAGACCAGTTGATGCTTGTGATCAATAAGTTTAACATAGCTATTGGAATCAATGATAGAAGCCCTTGAAATAGCATATGCCAAACCCTCATTGAGAATAGATTTCCAATGCTCAGCTAGCCCAATTGGTACAAATCCACACTGCTGTTTACCTTTTGTTGGTTGTGGTTAGCTCTTTAAAAGAACATAGTCAACTTCTTTTTACTTATTTTTTTGAATCTATATTTTAGAAAGTTATATATTCATAGATAGATGAACACACACAGGTTATCCGTGTATATACATTCACTGATTCATGCTGAGTGTAAGGAAAGAGGTGTAACGGTGGAGATATTGTGATCTAATATGCCAAAACATTTGTATGTCATATTGTGTTATTATTTGGATAGGCATTTAATAAGCAAGAATTTAACAATAAGAATGTCAAGAGTGTTGCTCAATGAAATCAAATATGAATAAGGAACATTAATTCTAAGCTAGTTGTATTCTTGCAATATAATGAAACATAATTATGTGAGAGGAGGCCAATATAACATATTTTGAAATAAATATTTTTGCCAAAACATGCAAAATTATTTATATAACTGCATAGTCAGTGTATGAGTTTTTCAATTTCTCTATTTGGTGTGTTCATTCCTTTGAAAAATGTAATTCAAGAGTTTTGTAGTTTAGAAATGACCTTTTCATCTCTAGCAATGAAGACAATTGACTACATGCTTCCAGCACCATGTAGCTGACCATACCAAAGCTTTAAGATTCGAAGATTTACATTATATTCCTTAGCGGTGCTATACATGCTATCAAAATTACTATGGCCTATAATCTCTTTGTTTACAGGCTATTGCCTTTCTTTTTCCCGTTGTGGCTGCTCCTTCTGTTTCTTTTGTGTTCGCTCATATTCCAACTTCCTTTTAGCCTTGCCCTTGGAAGTGCTTATCGGTTCTTGCTTTGCCTTTCGCTTCATTGCACTTTCCTGATGCTTTATTGTTTGCTGTGTTGGTTGAGCAAACTAAGGGTCAACACTTCTTGCAGCTTTCTTTTCTTGGATCCTTAAGCCAATGTGTGCTGTAGCCATGTAGAAGGTAAGAAAAATATAGCATTATATAATAATAAACAAAGCAAGAGCAGAAAAATATAGCATTATATAATAATAAACAAAGCAAGAGCAATTGAAAGGAGTCCAAAGTACCAGTATCAATTTTGAGTGGTGTTTTAGGCTTTGGGGTTGCTTTTACAATGTTCAATGGTGACTCGAGATTGATTTCAGTTTCTTGTGATGTTCTTCCCTTTGGACGTTTTTTTCCTCTCCTTGCTAATTTAGCTAAAGAAACATGGTCATCAGGATCCACTTCTTTCAAATCTTTGAACTTGCCTTTCCGTCTCTGAGAGCTTCCAGAGTCTTCATTCATATCGATACATGAATCAAACATTGTCTCTTCAGATGTAGACATGTCTTGTATAGATTAGATAAACTAGTTAGGAAAATATAATAGCTTATTATCTTACTACCAATTTTCATTAATTGCATATTTCTTTGAGAGCAAGAAATAAGTATGCTAGAAACTAACATGGTTTCATTAGGATTTTCAAATTTAAGTAGAGCTTTATTCCAATCAAGACTAAGTAACCTCTATGTTTATAATAAGCAATAAGCTAAGCCGTTGAAAAGTGGTGGCACATCTAATCTTCTTACAAAACCTAATAAGTAGAATATTGATTTGAATGTAAGAGCAAACATTCAAAATTATGACAGCATGGTCATGAGATGTTAATTGTATAAGAATGATAGATAGCATATATTAATATGTAACGCCATGATACTTTGTTACAATGATATGATTATATGATTATATTTCATACTCAAACTTCTAGTACTTTTAAACCATTTCAATGAAGAATCTTGATGACACACTTAAATTTAACCTACTACGTACATAAAAATGGTATACATAAGAGTACATTGTAATGCTTCGACAAAGAAGCCTGGGAAGACGAATAAATTAGCATTGAATAGAATATAATGCATGAAGCGTAGACGACATTTTTTTTAGCTTAAGATGGTTATGAAGGACACTTAATCTTGAAGTTATCTCTTCATCAACTGGATTAGATGGTAGAATTTATTTCATAACTTCTTGAAGGACTTCTTTATATACAATGTTTTGTGTATAATTTGATGGTGCATCATTCTGTTCACCTAGTAAGAATTTCAAGGATTGGAAGTTGCTCGTCTGACATATAGTACCATGTGTGAAAAAGCGGAGTTTGTAAACATATGCCAATTTTACTAAGAGTTTGTCCTTGGCTTTTGTTTATTGTCATGGTAAATGCTAATTTGATGGGGAATTGTGTCCTGCGCATAATAAATGGCAGTTCACCTTTATCCGAGAATATTTTGATCCTCGGTATGGTAACTACTTTCCCAATATTAGAGCCGGTTATTATTTTTGCTTCCAAAACCTTTTGCCCAAGCTTGGTTATAATGAGTTCCATTGCAAAGACCTATGCCTTGATTTATATTCGCAAAAGTATAAGGTGCATTAACCTTTAGTTTCAAAGAATGATTTGGTAATCTTTGAAGTCTTGGAGAATTGAGAATTCGAGAGTGTAGAAAAGTTCTTTCTTCTTTTGCTTTTCATCAACGGCTAGCTTGATATCTGAACTCAAATAGGTCATTGTATCACCTGGGATTAATTCAAGAATTTCATCATTTATTGCATTGACCTCTTATTTGTTGGGCCAAGTATTGCCCTGTCCTGTAAATAAATTGTATCCGTAAAATTTAGGGTCAAAGATGGATACGTTGCATCTATAAGACCCTTCATTCCTAACTTGGTATCTACTAACATATCACTTGGAATTTGTATCCATGTTGAGTCCGGTTCATTTTCTGTGTGAATACCACCAATTGTCCCATCACCAATAGATAATACCTAAGCTACAAATTCTTTAGTTTCATGGAATAAATGAGCGTCTGACTTTGCATTTTCTAAACGCATATTCTTTGTCAAAAGAAACAGATCACAATGTTTCCAAAGTGGAGACCTATGTATGGAAGCATCGACAATATGCTCTCTGCCTCCCCTTGGAACAACATGGAGAATTTTTCTAAAGTCGCTGTAGGCGTTGAAAAATACTTATAAGATCCCCGAAACCAACTCGTGACGGGGAGTCGGCGAATGACAACCCATCGAATGATACGGACGTCGAATCGTTAAGGCGAACGGCCAACAAACCTGGCGTCACAAGCACGGTTTAAACGGACTTGACAGACGATCGGATTCGGGATCGTTGAACCGGAACGAACCAAGAATTAGTCCCGGAATCAAATACAGACGGAACCCAAGCCCGAGAGAAAAAGCGAGAAAACGGAGCGGACAAAAGCGGCGAGCGGCCTCGGCAACTTGGCGAGGTACCTCGACAAGTGGCCGAGGTGGCTCGGCAAACTTGGGCACGCACTAAGTTAAGTGGGGTAGCTCGGCCACTTTGGCGAGCCACCTCGACCAACTAGGGTGACTCCTTAGAGATGGTAGAGGTGGCTCGGCCACCATGGCCGAACCACCCCCCCCAATTTGTATAAATAGGGGGGTCTTCTTGGACCGGGGGTTTGGTTTTTGGATTTCGGAGGTCGGCTTGAGCGGGGATTTTGGTTTGGGCCGGATTTTTTGGACTTCACCGGACTTTTCGATTTCGGGAATTTCCAGAGCTGATTTTCAGGAGTTTGAATTTTCCGAGAGAACCCTCGCGAGATTTACGAGCCGTCGACGCTTCGATCCGAACCGGGACCGCGAGTTCGGTCGGCGTCCGGATCTTCAAGAGTAGGGTAAGCGAACTGGTGGCTCTGAGAATAGCCTTGATTTCTCCTAGTAGATCTCACGCTCCCGGCGATCCTCTCCTTCGTGAGTGTGATCCCCGGCGATCCTCTCCTTCGTGAGTGTGATCCCTCAGCGCTTCGTTTCCTTAAGCGAGCCCTTCCCTCTGTAGTTTGAACCGGGTTTCCACGGATCGAAATGCGCTGTGGTCCACGGACGATTCAAGTCCCCGGCACAGGCAAAGAACCCACATAAGCGAGGATTCCGATAAACGGATCCGAGCGTTTGTTCATTACAGGAAGAAGTTGTAATTTTCGTTTTCATTGTACGCCTTAAAATTAAAGGCAATTTCTTTTCTTTTGAATTTTGTTGTAGGCCCAAGAAGCTGTAAACGAGTTCAAACGACAATGAATAACAAGACAACTTTTACCGCGAACAGTCGCCTCCTAAAACAACCGTTTTATTCCCAAAAGCTTTGGTAGAAGCATTAGGATTTGAATCAATTTGCGTAATGTCTCTAAAACTTCTATCAACTGCATCAAATGCATATTTCGTTGTCATTGGAGCTTCATCCCAAATTATCAACTCGGTGGAACGGATAAGCTCAGCCAATTGTGATTGCTTCTTTATTGAGCAGGTTCAAAATACAGTGATTTCAATAGGGATTTTAAACTTGGAATGTGCAGTTCGACCCCCTGGCAGGAGCAATGATGCGATACCTGAAGAAGCTACAGCCAAGACAATTTTTTTCTCACTTCACAGTTTTGTAACCAGGGTGTTCCACAAATAAGTTTTTACAGTCCCTCCACCTCCATAGATAAAGAAAAGTTTACCGAGTTTTCTTGAACATGAGTCCAAGATTGAGATATATGCTTTACGTTGGTCACTATTTAAGTTTTTTTTCTAACTTAGCAACCTCAACTGTCAAAAAAGCACAATCGTAGTTCAATTCATCAAAGATCAACTGATTACTTACGCCTAGATTTGAAATAGGTTGAACAAAGAGAACCCCCACTAAGGATGAGTAGTCGAGTTAATATGGGTGATGAAGAGCATCCTAAACTCATAAACATCAGCAATACTCTCCCCTCGGAAGAAAGGAAGAGTTGATTGCCCTAATTAGGGTATATCGATGTATTAGCACGGAGTTCACGAGGACATGCGGGACTTCGACCTAATGTGGCGACACATCGCCTCAACATCAATCAAGGATGTCAAACTTGTCAAGCAACGGCAAAGGCGGTTTAGTCCACAAATAT
>CM022706.1:81249956-81293225 GCA_012295165.1 Asparagus setaceus
TTGAAATATTTTGAAAAGAATAACTTTGCTCAATCAATAAAATTGTTTTCTTAAGACTAAATTAAATGCTAGTTTTTAATAAATTTGAATTTGGAAATAGAGAAACACTTAGTCAATAAATATATTTTAAGGTAATAGAAAACCAAATAAGAAATTTGATACACATCAGATACTTACACATATTTATGTAATAAGGATAACAAACACTCTTAGTTATCTGTAATCGTACTCGGTTTTCTAAATAGAGCACCTTATTGACTAATTGCCTACCTTCGTCCTCCTTATGTTAAGGTTATTTCTATGTTTGATAACAAAGATGAGAAGTTAGGATTTATTATTTATCTGGATCCCAATTTGAAGATTCAATTAGTAAAGGAATCAGTAGCAAAAATATGGATGCTACCAAAATGTTTGATTGGAAGAATGATAATAGAACCTTATATTATGGACTGTGAACGTGGGGAGCATGGGGGGACACAGGACAGTGAGTGTCCCCATGCCCCCATGCCTCTCCCATACCCCCATGCCTCTCCCATACGCTTCTTGCTCTCCCATACCTCTACCTCCCTCCTACTCTTCCTCCACACTCACCCCTTTCTTCTATAAATAGGAGGTAGTGAGGTAGAGAGTGAGGAGGTTGTGTGAAGTTTGAGGAGAGAAAGATTAGAGCGTGATTTTAAGATAATCACAGCGGTATTTTGAGAGATCTCAAGTTTGAGATCTTCTCCTTCAAGCTTTGTAATTTCTTGTGGTCAAATAAGAAATTATTTGTCTTTACTCCGTGAGCGTATGCAAGTTTGCGAACCACGTAAATCTGTTGTCTCGTCTCATTTACTTATTGTTTTTGTATTCGCTATTGCTTGTAAGTTGGTTAGTTACTCTCGGGGGTTAATTCAGCTTTCGCGGCGGTGTAGGCATCACCTTGACTTCCAACAATTGGTATCAGAGCACTTGATCAGATTGGTGGTGGTAAAACTTCCGATTTAAGGTGGTGCTTGGCTATTGTGTGAAATTCCTGAGAGAAACGGTTTAACTAAAACAAGCGGAGAATGGCGTCTACCGATAAAAGCGATTAAAGTTGGGAAGTATGAGATCGAGAAATTCAATGGGAAGAATGATTTTTCTATTGGAGGATCTGAGATGAAAAATTCGTTGATTTATAAAAGTTGCACAAAGCTTTGGCGGAAAAGAGAAGAAGCACAAGGACATGTCGATGAGGATTGGGAAGAGCTAGATCTGGAAGCAGTCGATCATCCTTTGCCTTGAAAGGGATGTAGCTTTCTTGGTGGGCCGGGGAGAAGCGGTTTGCAGTGTGGTTAAAGTTAGAGAACACCTTTATGACGAAGAGTCTAACGAACCGGATCTATTTAAAATCAAATTGTACACTTGCAAGATGGAGGAAGGCTCGTCAATCAGGGAGTACATCAACAAGTTTGATAGGATCATATCGGACTTAAAGACATAGATGTGAAAGTAGGAGATGAGGATCAGCGCTTCTACTACTGTCTCTGTAGAAGTCTTATGAGAACAGTGCAAACACCGATGCTTGTAGGAGACGATCGGCGATGGATGAGACTAGAGCGGCGCTTCTAGCGGATGATCTTCAAAAGATTACAACCGGTGACATGACTACTGGTGGTAACAAAGAACAAGCGCAGGGATTGTTTGCTAGAGGAAGGAGCAATGAGCGAGGAAAAGGCAAGGGAGGAAAGTCTAGATCAAAATCGAGACCTCTTGCGGAAAGACCGTGTTTCAAATGCGGTGAGCTAGGGCATTTCAAAGTTAATTGTCCTAACAAGAGAGTAGGTGGGAAGAAGAACAACAACAAGACTGAGAGAAGAGAGGGTAAGGAAGAGGCGAGCTACGTTTCAGAGGAAGGGAGCGATAAGGAGTGCTATGTCGTCACGGGTGGCGAGGATATCTCCGGAAAGTGGATACTTGATTCTGGTTGCTCTTACCATATGTGTCCAAATTAGAAGTGGTTTACTACCTAAAGAGGCATTGATGGTGGAACCGTATTGATGGGGAACAACCATGCTTGTAAAACGGTGGGGCTAGGTGATATCAAAATCAAGATGCATGATGGAGTGGTTCGAACCTTGACGGATGTGAGGCATGTTCCCAACTTGCGGAAGAATCTCATTTCAGTTGGTGCATTGGACTCCGGTGATTGCAAGATTGTCACGGAAAATAGAGTGAAGAAGGTTATTCGTGGTTCCTTAGTAGTGATGAAGGGTGTTCGTCACGGTAATTTATATACTCTCTCATGCACGACGGTGACCGGAGATGCGCCGTTGAACTGGCGAAGTGATGGAGACCCATGTGAGCACACGGTTATGGCATAGGCGGCTTGGGCATATGTCGAGAAGGGTCTAGTTACGCTTGGTAAAGAGGTCTCTGAAGAATCTGAAGGAACCTAGCATAGATTTTTGCGAGGATTGTGTGTATGGAAAGTCACCGCGGGGTTGATTCCGAGAAGCAAGTCTAAGAGTAGAGGATACTAGATTATGTGCACGGATGTTTGGGGTCGGGCTCGGACCACTTCAAAGGGTGGTTCAGATATTATGTCTCGTTCATAGATGACTATTCGAGGTATGCTTGGATTTATTTTAAAGCATAAGAATGAGGTGTTGAGACATTCAAGAAGTGGAAAACAATGGTTGAGAGTAGGGCGAGAAAGAAATTGAAGACAAGATCGATAGCAGTGAGTATCTGAGATGGTGCTTTCAAGGAGTTCCGTGATCGAGGGAATTGTTCGACACCGACAGCCGGGTCAACACCACGCAGAATGGGGTCGCAGAGATCGAACCAACATTGCGGAGAAAGCAATGAGTATGCGATCATACTGGATTGGGCAACGAATGGTGGGCGAAGCGGTGGCTCTGACTTGTTACATCGTGAACCGTTCACCACATTCGGCATTGGATGGTGATACACTATAGGGTGTGGTCGGGGAACATCGCAGTTATGATAGGCTCGAATTTTCGGATGTCTTGCCTACTATCCGTCAACGAGGAAAGCTTGGCGAGGCCAAGAAGGCAATATTCTTGGGATATCGAAGAGGCGTAAAGGCTATCGCCTTTGGTGTCTGGAAGATCGAAGTTCGTGATCGCGGGGATGTTACCTTTGATGTGAAATCCATGATTGCTAGGGCACCCAGGATGATGGTGTTAGGGCCGATGAGGCTTATAAGTCTCGGGTTATTGAAATAGAACCTAAAGATCAACTAGGTTCTAGTGGGTGTTCAAGTGGGAAGTCGGGTAGATGATGAGCTTGGCGGGGAGGAGGTTCAGCAGAGAATATACAGCACTACAACAACAAATTCGAGGATAGTTTGGCTTCCACTAGGCCAAGGCGAGCATACAAGCATGTCTGAAGTTGGGGTTGATCAACCCTGAAGCACTATGGGCAGGTTAATTTGGTTGAATCACGCTCTCGGTGGAGGAGGATGGCGGTCTCCTTCAAGGAAGCTATTAGGACAAGGATAGTGAGAGTTGGTTGGCTGCGATGGAGGAAGAGATGGAATCTCTTGGAAGAACCAAACATGGGAGGTGGTCCCATTGCAGTAGGAAGAAAAGCTATTGGTTGTAAGTGAGTGTATAAAAGAAAGGAAGATTTTTGAGCTCGGTGGTACAATGTACAAGGCGAGGCTAGTGGCTAAGGGTTTTGCACGTAAAGAGGTGTGGATTACAATGAGATATTTTCTCGGTGGTGAAACACACTTCTATTCGGTGTTGTTGAGTATTGTTGCTCATGGTGATCTTGGTGGAACAACTCGATGTTAAAGCGGCCTTCTTGCGGAGACTTGGATGAAGAGATCTACATGCATCAACTTGAGGGCTACAAGGTTGAGGACAAGGAGGATCATGTGTGTCATTTGAAGAAGTCCTTGTATGGATTGAAGCAATCTCGGACGATGGTACAAGCGATTTGACTCCTTCATCTTTGAAGCATGGGTTTTCCGGCGACTATGATTATGCGTTTACATTCGAAAGCCGTGGAGGTAATTATATCTATCTCCTTTATATGTGGATGACATGCTTATTGCTTCTAAGAGCGGGTGGAGATAGATAGGTGAAATCTCAACTTGGTGAAGAGTTCGAGATGAAGGACATGGTATTTGCTAGAAAAATCTTGGTTATGGAGATTAGAATAGAGCGGCTAATCGACGATTGTTCTTGAGTCGGAAGGGCTACATAGGCGGGTGACTCCATTAGCTCCACACTTTAGGCTTTACGGTAGCAGTCTCCTACTACAGTGGAAGAAGAAGCACATGGGCGTGTTCCCTATGCTAGTCTGATTGGCGGCTTAATATGCGCAATGGTGTGTACCGCCAAGATATTTCCTGGCGGTCGGTGTGGTCGATAGATTCATGGCGAATCGGGAAAGGCGACCGGGAAGCAAAGGAAGTGGGTCCCGAGGTACTTAAAGGGTACCGCTGATACGTCCGTTTTGGTGGAGAAACATGTCGATTGATGGGTTTGTGGACTCACGATTATGCGGGCGATCTAGATAGGCGGCGATCTACTCTGGTTATGTATTCATGATACATGGGGCTCCGGTTAGTTGGCGTCGATGTTGCGAGCTCTGATGGCACTTTCTACTACGAGGCCGAGTACATGGCCATGGCGGAGAGTGAAGGAAGCATTGTGATTGTGGGGTCTTCTAGATGATTTGGGGATTGGCGGAGAACGTGAACTTGTGGTGCGACGGTCGAGTCGCGATTCACTTGGCGAAGAATCAAGTTCACTATGCATATCGATGTCGGTATCATTTCGATGCGGGATGTCATAGAGGAAGGTGATATTTCTCTCATGAAGGTACACACGAATGAGAATCACGCCGACATGTTAACCAAGGTGTTCCGCAGTGACAAGTTTAAGCATTGCTTGGACTTGTTTCATATCAACCGTGTTGATGGAGAAGTCTGAGAACTACGATTAGCTTGATCCGGTCGGAGAATGCGTAGGCAACCATGGTACAATGGTGCGGCTAGTTTGATGCAGGATTGGCCCGATTTGGCTTCTCATGTATTCTTCTCGGTGTTCGGCCCAAAATTTGAGGTTTATCAAATATTGTATGAGGTGGAGAATTGTGAGCGTGGGGGCATGGGGGACCTGAGGGCGGTGAGTGTCCCCATGCCCCTATGCCTCTCCCATACCCCCTCCATGCCTCTCCCATACCCTCTTGCTCTCCCATACCTCTACCTCCCTCCTACTCTTCCTCCACACTCACCTTTCTTCTATAAATAGGAGGTAGTGAGGTAGAGAGTGAGGAGGTTGTGTGAAGTTTGAGGAGAGAAAGATTAGGCGGTGATTTTAAGATAATCACTGCAGCGGTATTTTGAGAGATCTCAAGTTTGAGATCTTCTCTCTTTCAAGCTTTGTAATTTCTTGTGGTCAAATAAGAAATTATTTGTCTGCCTCCATGGGCGTAGCAAGTTTCTTAGAACCACGTAAATCTGTTGTCTCGTCTCATTTACTTATTGTTTTTATATTCACTATTGCTTGTAAGTTGGTTAGTTACTCTTGGGGTTAATTCACTTCCTTGTGATTGTGGACGTCACCTTGATCCCCAACATGGACATTATAGGTAGGAACATTTTAATTTTGATACTTAGAAAACACCATTTTCTAGAGTATTCTTATGATCCTCATAGAAGAACTACATATGCACAGCCTTTACTAGAAAACAACCTTTTCTACTTAGAATCTTATTTTAGGAAGCCTTATTTTGGGCAGAAACTTTTTAGAGATTAGTTGAATAGAGATGTCCTGATGAATGTGTAGTATTTTTCCCCCCCTACTGGTGATGGTTTGAGAGACACTATTTAGATATTGAAAATTTGATATTGTTTGTGACGTTAGTTTTCATGAACATCACAAATTCAAGCCAATTAGCCTATGTCTTTAAAGGCAATTTTTAGGCGGAAAATATGTCATTCTTTTATATCGAAAGATGAGTAGGGATCATATCACAACCGGTTCTATATGTAGCAAGCAAATGTTGACACGTGTAAATTGGAAAAGACCAAATACCCAAAAATCAACTTTCTTTTTCATTTCTTTCTTTACAACTTCTACCCCAACATCACCCCCCAACCCTCCCACCGACTTCATTAAAACCGAAAAAACGCATCAACCATTATCATGAGCTCTACATGATTACTGCTACAAAACCATCACTTCTCTATTCACTTGTCACAAGTATTGAGTATAAAAGAATTATATATAGATTACTCTTCTAGTCCATCTCCTCATTCTCCTCAGGGCCATCGCCATGGAATTAGCCGATAAATGTCTCAAAGCTATCGCATTTGAAAGCATAGGGGTTGGCCAATCCCCTGGCAGAGCTTCCCTCACTGGGTTCTTAGCAACTATGTGGTTGTTGTGTAAAGTTGGGTCAAGGGGAACTTGCTCCCTAGATGTGATTGTGCTCGAGGGGTTCTTCAACATGTCAATTTTTCTGAATTAATTTGTGATTTTCTTTAAAGATGAGACCATGGGACATGGGTATTTGCTATTTAAATGTTGTTTTAGTTTATTATTTCCAAAGATGTGATTTTTTTTATGAACCTAATGATGTGCATAGGCGGATTCAAGGTGGGGGCAGTGGGGACAATTGCCCCCACTGACCTCGTAAGATTAATATTTAATATTAGGCCATTATTTTCAAATTGTCCCCTCAATATTTGATCTTATTGACCCCATAGTCAAGGTTTTGAAAATAAACGCGTAGGACCAAACTCAAACTATTTACTAGAATGCTTAACATAGTACCTAAATTCTCATTGATGATTGATTTCCCCAAATTAAAACAAAACTCCTCGGTCTTCCCTCCGCTCTGTGTCCTTGAGAGGAATCTACTATAAATTGTGCGACATGGAGGGAACAATTATAAAGAATTTTAATAAGATACTTCTATTGACTCTATTTTATTTATATATAGCACATCTTGTATTGGCGTCATTAATATTAGGATTTTTCGATATTAGTTCCCCAAATTTGTCATACTTTGAGATTAGTCACCCATATCTTCATATTTTAAAAATAATCCCCCAAATAAATTAAGTGTGTGAAATTAGCCCCCCAAATCTTTCAACCCGGGGCTAACTGTAGGGACTAATTTCAAAACATTTAAGAGATTTAGGGGACTAATTTTAAAATATTTAAAATTTTGGGGTCTAATTTTAAAAGATGAAGATTTGAGGGACTAATTATAAAACATGAAATATTTGGGGACTAATATTGAAAAGCTCCTAATATTTAGCTAAAAGTATCATCTACTAGTTATACTTGTAGCTTATAATCATAGATGTCGGGAACGTGGGATGTTATAGCGAACTGCGACCTGGGTTCAATTGTCCCGGGTTCACGATGGAACACGACCTGGTTCACCAACTCCAGTGACCCGATTTAGAATTCAAACCACTTAAATTTTTTTGAAAAAATAACTCTTTGTCAAAAGAATAAAACAATAGAAAGCGTAAGAAACTAAGTAAATAAAGTATGTATACCTTAATTGCAATATAACTCTCAAGGTTCTTTTACCATTACTGATGTCAACTAGCATATTGCTTAAATTTGACTCTTGTAAATCCTTAAATTCCTACATTTAAGAATTAAATCTAAAGCGTACGACATTCCCTAGCATACCATATAAGCATACCCCCTCGTATCCGATTCCTAATGAGTGGCGTACCATGCTCCCATTTCCATTCCGTGAATCGGAGCTGCAACTATGCTTATAATATTGCCCCCACTGACGCCCTCACTGACCAAAGTTTCTGGATCCGCCCCTAATGATGTGAGTGTGTCCTATCTTCTTAGACAGAAAAGTTGGGTTCAATTGTCGCAGTTGGTGAGCATGAATGATTAAGGGATCAAAATAATGAACTGAGAATTTAAACTTTCTCATTCAGGGAAGATGACAAAAAAAATCAACACTATACATGCAATTAAGGGATTCAATTTTTACAAACCAAAACCATATTAAAAAAATTTAATTTTTAAGTAGAGAATTGAGTAAGGATCCTAGCAATCAAGAGGAAGCATTCTTGTTATGTTATGCAGAAATAAAATTGAACAGAGAGAAACGAAAGAGGAAGGAGAAGTTACGCGGATCTAGAAGTCATATTCAACACAATTAATTACTTTTGTTTCTAAATAACACGAGGCACTTATCTAAGGGCTCCGCATAAGATAAATATAGGATTGGTTCTGAGGGGATCTGCACTCTTGAAGACCTAAACCTAAAATATTTTGGAAAGAGTAACACAACTCTCAAACACAAAGATAAGGGATTAAAGAACTAATATTGCATTGATGAGAGACTTGTACATTCGCTACGCAAACACAAAGATGTTCACTCCTTCCCACTTCTTGCTATGCTTTTCTACTGAATTCAACCTTATTTGCCTCTTCTGCACTGTGTGTTTTTTGGCATGATCGTTGTTGGGCTCAATGATGAAAGGAGCCCAATAGAACTCAACTGTGGCATTGTGTATAACCAAATAAGACAAAAGCTTAACTCATTAATATATTATTATGGACAAATAATATATATGGAATAATGTTAACACTCCTCAACAATTTATACAAAAATCACAGTAAACGAGAAAAATCAGATTTTAAGCTGTAATCATTAACTTCGGATCAAACACTAAATAATGTGCTTAATTGTAGCCCACAAAGTTGGATTAATATCTCTATGTGTATGTGTCCCTAAAATCTCATAAAGTTATAGTTTTAAATGTTCTCACTGTTAGTACCATAGATTTTAACATATTTTTATTAGTTTGTTTTAACTTTCATTGGTATAATACTATGGTTGGATTATATTTTACGGTGTTTGCAGTGAAGCTATGGCTATGAAAGTAGTCAGACTTTCATCAAATTTGGTCTACTTTCGAGACCTAATTGAGCGTATTTTAGCCACATTATCAGATGATCATCAGGCGGCCCTTTGAGATACCCCGTTCTACAATTTCTTGATGTTCCCGATATTCTAATCCAGCCAATTCCGATTGATTGTTTATTAAAAGTTTTTAATCTTTGAAAAAGTAGCTTTAAAATTAGAGGAAAATGGATCAATTTTGGTGTTAAGGATTTTCAGAGGACTACAAGGCTTTCCATGGGAGAAACTATAATATATACAAGGTTTCGTAGAAGTGATCGTGAGATAGTTTATAAATATTGCTTTCTTTCAAGATAAAAGGCAAAAATTGAGGAGGATGGAAAGCGTATGACTAGAAGAGGGAAGAAAAAAATTAATGAGGGAAAGAAGAACCTTGTTTCTGCTAGATGAGATAGGGTGGTAAACTTATCGAGGAGATGGCTGAGCGTAAAGATCCTCTTTTACCACAGGTGCTTGTGGCGTTCATAATAGGCTTTATATTATGCTCCCAAAGTAATTGGGGTTGTCCTTTGTTTGTATTTAGATGTCTTTGGCCGAAAACTCTTAAGGAGTATAATTAGGCTGAAGTTGTGTACAATGTCTTGCATATTGAGATGAACAAGGTTAAGAAGTCCATTACTATGAGGTCCGAGGGAAAGCGATCTGGAGCAGGTTATATGGGCAGTTTTGCCTCGGCGTTGGTTGAAAGTATAACATGCTATCCCGAAGTATAATGTATTAAAAATATAGCGTCTTATCACGAAAGTATAGTGTGTTATCCTAAAATATAGTGTGTTATTATAAAAGTATAGCGTGCTATCTTAAAAGTATAGTGTATTATCACGAAAGTATATCATGTTATTATGAAAGTATAGCATATTATTAGAAAGTATAACATGTTATCCTCAAAGTATAGCATGTTACCTAAAATATAACTTTGTTATTAGAAAAAACACAATCATACCAAACACATAACAAACATAGTCATATCTTATAAAATAAAGTATATGGCACTTACACAAAAGTAGAATACAAAACTCATTTTATGTGCGTAATATATTGCTTACATGTTCCAAAAGTTAGAATATAAATCCAATTTAGTCAGTGATAGATTGTCTATATGTTCTACAATTGTGACCGTACTGCTGACATCTACTATACTTCAACTCTTTTTAGGAACACAAATTTGAAGGAATGCGCTTTTTTTCTTGGTCTTTCACGGATAATTATTGCTGCTGGCACCCGGATCACCATATTTTCATCATCTACATATGGCTTGTCATCGTTAGGAATTCGGTATATAGAAAATGAGTAGCATTTGCGATATGTCGCCATACTAAAGTAGTGAGAAATATAGGAGTAAAGAATGTTATTATTTTGTCTAATTACTGTGGTGGCATGCTTGCAAGGTAGTCTAACTACTTGCCATTCACGACAAGTGCATGTGCGATCATTCAAATTTACTTCGATGCTAGGGATATCATACACTGATACGGATATCATACACTGATACCTTCCTATAGTAGAAGGAGTAACAGAAAGACAACGTGATTGCTCATTAATAAAAACGAGGTGCTCTTTCATAGTAGGAATACATATTATGTTTCACTTGTAGGATGTCTCCCACCTTCGAAAACTCATCTTCATCATTTTCTTAAAAATATAATCAATTGTTTGCGTAATTGGCAAATAACAAGCTTCATTGATCCAAGAATTGAATGACTCCGCTAGGCTTGATGTCAACCATCAATATATGCACATATTAAAATAAATCGTAATTATAGCGGTACATATATTTAATTGATTTGTATATAAAGTTTCCTAAATTAAAATATTAACTTTTCCCATAATGTAGCAATTAGCTCAATTTTCTGGACTCATCCTCAATATTTCATTATAGGTAATCTCTGATTTGTTCCGTAGCTCGTTGCATTCATTGTTATAGGAACAAGAAGTATATGCATAAGCAGCACTCTTCATAGTTTGCACGCATTTATCTCGTAATGGTGGTGTAATGCCTTTCTTTGGCAAGTTATTCTTAAAAATAGCCAAGAGATGACGTATGCAATAAGAGTGATATGACCATGGAAAGTATTTCTTCATAGAATTTTATAGTCATTTATCCTTATCAGAGATTAGAACCAGCTCATCATCTGGAGCATATAAATTTTCATCATTGAATTGAATGTCTCGAATACATGTCAAAAACTGTTCCCAATTACTCTTATTCTCCGTCCCGTATATGCAAATTGTTATGAAAAATATTCCCCATCTCCATTTAGAGCAGTTGTGACAAGTACGGTTCCTTTATACCTATAAAAAAAGATGAGCTATTATGAAAGTATATCATGTTTTAATAAAAGTATAACATGTTATTCTGAACGTATAGCATGTTATTATGAAAGTATAGCAGGTTTTAATAAAAATTAGAATATAGAACTTTAATGTAAGTTTTGATTAAATTGACCTTTATTATACCTATCAAAAAGATTTGTACCATCCAAGAACAATATTGGTCTGCATAGCTCCATAAACCCCTTCCAACATGCATAATAAGACACAAATACTCTTGTAAATCTCTCATCTTCATGCTACAAGTGAGCAACCGGCCCCAGGTTAGTTTCCATAACTTTTTCCTTGTACAATTGGAGTTGGTCATATGAATATTTAGTATCACCATACAATTCACATTGAGTTAACTCTTTTTTCCACCAAATTCTATGATAAGGGATGTCCAAACCAAATTCCTAGAAAGCTTCTTCTGAAAATCAATTGGGTGATAAGTGGGTTATTCCTTCAAAATGGATTTGAGATGATTAACATTCCACTTATGAGATGCCCATCTATAGCCTTCATCTCCTATGCCTCCTCCCAAACAACTATGAGGATGACCAATCTCTTTCACATAGAATCGATCACTATCTCTACAATGGATGCAATGAATCACTCGATAGTTTATGGCCTTGCATTTTACTATCACTCTTTTGCGTTTATTTTTTACAAAGATAAAGTTGAAACCTCGTATAATAGAGTAATTGCTTAAACTCTGTCGACAATGCTCAACATCATCAAATTCTTAACCAACACTTCTAATTGCATTGTGCCTTGCAAGAGCAATCATTCTAGAGCTCCCAGCTTACCAAGACATGTTTTGTGAAGACGAAGGATTTTGTGAAGAAGAAGCATGTTCTTCAATAAGAGGGGGATGTAGGGATTTCTACATAAAAAATAGTATAAGATTAAAAGAAAGTTAAACTACAATTGATGATAAAAAATAAAAATATAACAAAAATAGAAGTTACCTTATATAAATGCTACCAGATTGTTACCTGTTATGTCAATATTTAACGTAAGTGTTAATCCTCCCTTTGGAGTCAACACATGTTAATATTAACTAAGCATCGTACCAGCTTCAATAGGTGACTAGGACGACTCGGATAGCATGAGCACTTGTCCCTGTTGAAGCTAGCACCACCTCCACCTCCCCGAGAGTACCGTCGCGGTAATCTTAAACGACCTCGAACTGATAGGCCTCAAACTCCATATGAGCAAGGCAACTCTGCAACCCATGTATATCGGCGAGAGATGACTCACATTGTCGCTCGGTCTCCAGCATTGCTCGGGTGCACTCTTGCCTCAGCTTTTCATGAGCGATCTGCTCCTCCTTCAGCTGAACCAGCAGAGTCTCAGCGTCCAAGAGAGCCGACCGAGCTCGCTCATAGGCATCGGTTCTTTCTCGTCTCTTGACCTCGACCTCGACTTCCTCGGATAGATATTTTATTTTATCGTCCCGCTTACAAAGCTCATGTTCGAAATGGCCAAGGTCTTCCTAGAGCTTGCTGATCTCACCGACTTCTTGTTGTTTGAAGCTTTCAGGCCATTGATCATGCTCTCCCACATCTCCACCTCTCGGCGCCATTTGCCCTCGCCTCTCCTCCAGGTCACCAATTCATCCTCCCTAGTATCCAGCATCAGAAGAGCCCTCTCATGAGCTGCCTTCCGAGCCTCCAACTCTTCTTGGAGCCTAAGGTAGGAAGTCTGTACACGCTTGAACTAAACGAACAACTCATGTTCTACTAGAGCCCCTCAAAGCATATAGCCCTTTAGGGACTGATGGAGGTCGAAAACTAGCATGGTGGCAAGGATCTCGTCATCTCTGGGCAAGTAGAACTGCCAATAGCCCTGGTTTGGATGAGTCGGGACTCCATGACCGACCCCCTTTTGTCGAGGTGCCGCGTGCGTTCGAATCTGAACTCCTTTGATGGCTCTATATCATAACGGGGTCGACTCTGGAAGACCCCATTAATAGCATCTTTTGCTTGCCTCATTTCTCTGCATCAAGCTCATCAATGTGGTGGGGGAACGACCATCCAAATCCCTAAGGAGGTAACCCTTTGGTGGCGGCTCCTTTCCCCTGTAGATGGGCCGACTTGGCAGGCATATCAGGGGCCACCTCTCCCTCTGCTGGGGCCTCGACCCCTTCGGGCTCAGCTGTGTTGATTATGATCCCCTCTTCTCTAGCAGGGGACTTATCATCGACAATGATGACATCTGGTGGCATAGCTGTTTCGGGTCTTTGGTAATTGCAATTAACTCATATTACAATTCGAGAGACTACAATGAAACTGAGAAAAATTTATATTTCCTGGGACAATTCGAGAGACTACAATGAAACTGAGAAAAATTTATATTTCCTGGGGTTCTTGTCCATGTGCCGGTGGAGCGTGAATCTTATACTCCGTTGATGGACTGACTAAGACGATGAATCCTTTGCTGATTGTGGAGTGTCGAATTGCCTGGAAGCTAACTCAGTCTTTTCTTAGCAATATCTCTCAATGAGCTCGCAAGTGCGTGTGGGTTGAGCTCTCGATCTTTAGAAGATAGCACTGTCTTCTTAGATTTTTGCAGAGGTTTGGCTTCGCTTCTGTAGTCCCCTAAAATGAATGATCTCTTCCCCTTTGATATGCTAAAGGAGAGAGTTAATGGCCCCTTTGATTGTGGATTAAGTGACCATTAAAGTAGGAGATAATGGGGAAGCGGTTATCCCCTGAAAATAGCTCTGAAACGGCTATTAGGCGGACTTCGTGACCTTGGCGAAGTCCGCTGAAGATGTGGGCGAAGGTCGCTATAGTTGTGGGCGAGGGTCACCACGGACGTGGATGCGCCTTCTTTGGAAGTGGATGACTCGGTCCACTTGAGTGAACGTGGGTGGGGTTCGTCAGTGAGCTTCGTTAATGGGCTCGAATTTGACACAGAGTCAATGGCGGAGCTTGCTCAGGCGACCTTCGCTGTAGTCCATTGTGGGCTTTACTTTGGGCCCGTTCGAAGTGTTTAGCCCATGGGCGTTCACTTCTTGGATCCAAGCTGATTATCGATCCTAGGTAAAAATATATTTTGACCGTCTATAATAGCCACAGAAGCTTCTTGAGTAGGGACGGCAGCAGCATCATCTCCCACTGCTTGAGGGAGCGGGATCTCCGCTGTTGGTTGGCTCACTGCATCCCTCAGAGCAGCTGAGGATGCACCCGCCTCCCTCGTAGCTTCAACCCTATTTTTAGGAGCCCCAGCACTCCCAGAAGGGTCTCGGCAACCCACCTTCTTTAGCCTCCTTTTCTTCTTTTTAGACTTCTCGGCATGAATCGTGGCAGAACTCATCCCAGTAGTCGAGCCGCTATCTCGGCCGCATTGGCCTATACCCTCTTGGCCTCCTCAGGGGCCAAGTCAAAGCGGAGGCACTTCTTCAGCCTAACTGAGGGCCCTTCTTGAGTTTGAGCAGGTGGAGCCACCGACACCATATCGGTCTCCTCCAAGCCCAACGTCAGCATGGCCAACCGTGCTTCATCATTCGTAGTTGGAGGAACTAAGGAGATATCGAAAACTCAGAGGACTGAGTTGTTGAATAGGTTCTCGCTTCGACAGGAATTGGTATAGGCCCTGATCTTATCTAGCGTACGCTTCTCATCACTCAATAGCAGACCCGTCCTCAACACGTCCTTTTTTATTTTGAGCTAGCTGGAGCAGGCCAAGATTGTGTTGTCTCCAGAGACCCACACAAATCTCTCCTTCCAATCCTTGTTGGATTCAGGGGCATTGAAAATAATTTTGTGACCCCCTAAGATCTGGAGGTAGTAATGGCCCTCCTGCTAATTTACCTTCACTTAGACAAGGTGGTGGAGAACTCTCAGAGTCAGTTCAACTCCTAACCAGTAGCAGATGACGACAAACCTCACTAGAGTGGTGATGGACTTTGGCATCATTTGTGACGGCAATATCCCCAGAGCCTCAAAGACACGGTGGAGGAAGGGGTGGAGCAACAGATGCATGCCATACTCATGGTGTTTGAGATGCATCAAAGCCTAGTTGTCGCCATGATCGAGCACTTCCTGTGTGTGAGCTAGCATCGATAGGGTGAATGCCCTAGGGATGTCATATTTGTCATGAAGAATCTTGAGTAGCGACGATGGCACCCTCGAATGGAAATTCCTACGATGGCTGATTCGAGCTTCATTCTGAACCTTTGAAGATGAAGACGCCATTAGGTCAGAAGATCGCCGGAGACGAGCACGGAAAGTGGCTAGAAATTACTTGCAGAAGAAGAGATTTGAGAGTTTTTTGTGGGTAGCAACCCTCCCCTTCTCTGAGTAGCCGTACTTATAGGCTGGGGAGTCAACAGCTGACGAGATCATAGCGATCAACCCGATCTCATTGGATGGCTGGGATCATTCCCAGAAGTCAAGGCGACCGCTCCAGACTTGAAGCATCACTCACCTTGATTAGCACGCAATATCTGCTTAGGAACCAAGGCAGTGGCTACATAAGATCTTCTCTAACATCAGCAACTTCACATCAGAAGAGACTCTTCAATAACCCCTTATAAATGCACCTCGGGACCCGGCCAATGACGGTTCAATTTCACTTGAACTCGGCCTCCCGAGTTCTAGTGAAAGGGGCTAGTGTTATGTCAACATTTAACCTAAGTGCTAAAACTTCCTTTGGAGTCGACATGTGTCATATTAATTAAGCATCGGACCAGCTTCAGCAGCCGGCCAGGATGACTTGGATAGCAAGAGCACTCGTCCCTTCCTACGGGAGACCCAATCAAGAATCGCCCTCAACTCATCATTTGAGCCGATCCCTGTTCCTACCCCTCTTACTATATGAGGTCGGGTTGACAACTTGTGGAGCCAACCAAAAAGGTGGGACTTATCGCCTCGCTCGCAGAGCCGAATCGAGAGGCAGTTTGTCCTCAAACCCCTCGTCGATAGCTGGTCAGCATCATTATTGCTCCTGCCATGAGTCTCCATGACTCATCACCCTCCGTTAGCACCACGCCTCCTTAGTCACCATCATATTAAACACCGGGGGTGACTCACCCCCCTCTGCAGCCGACACCTATAAAGCAGATGCCGACTGAACGGCCTACTTGGACTTTGCTGAAATTACCCATCTGCCCCTTTGGATCTGCTATAAAAGAAAGGTGTTGTCTGCTGCTTAAGGTAAGGAAACTCTACCTATCAAAAATCTTAAATACTTAATGTAGGCGTTGAAAAATACTTACAAGATCCCCGAAACCAACTCGCGGATGGTGAGTCGCGAATGACAACCCATCGAATGATACGGACGTCGAATCGTTAAGACGCTAACCGAATAACTCCATTAGCCATTACAAGCACCCGCTTAAACCGACTTGAATGACGACGGATCCCGTGACCGCTGAACCGAACAAACCAAGAGTTAGCCCCTAACTAAATACGCATCGAACCTAAGTCCCGAGAAGGCCAAGAGTCGAATAGGTGGCCTAAACCCGAGACCGAAAACGGCTAAACGGGCGAAAAAACTACAAACAGTAAGGCCTCTGCCAACTTGCCGAAGTTACCTCGCCAAGTGGTGGCTGCTGAATAATGCCGAGCCACCCTGCCTGGCGCGGTTGAGGCTCGGCCACCATGGTCGCAGGTGGACTTGTCGAGGTGGCTCTACCAAGTGGCCGAGCCGGTGCCGGCGCACTCCCTATTGTATAAATAGGGGGTCTTGCCTGATGACGGTCTTCTTCTCTCGGGATTTTGGGACTTCGTGCTTCGGAGGACTTCGATTACCGGGCGATTAGAGAGGACTTCGGCTCGGATTTTCGACGATTTTCTCAAGAGTTCTCACGAGATCCGCGAAGCCGCCGACGACCGCTCCGAAAGCACCGGCGAAGCACAAGTCCAAATTCGACGCCCGATCTACAAGTGGAAGGTAATTGAATTCGGTCGAACTACAGATAATTCTCTAGGTTAAGCTTCGGCTCTTAACTTCGTGGATAGCTGCCGCGGATTTCTCCTAGTAGATCTCACCGGCCCGCCGATCCTCTCCTTCGTGAGGTGATCCCCGCAGCGCAT
Source organism: Asparagus setaceus (assembly GCA_012295165.1). Classification (NCBI taxonomy): domain Eukaryota; kingdom Viridiplantae; phylum Streptophyta; class Magnoliopsida; order Asparagales; family Asparagaceae; genus Asparagus; species Asparagus setaceus. Next base: position 81,267,230 of record CM022706.1, read on the forward strand.
CCTCTCCTTCGCGGAGGTGATCCCTCAGCGCTTCGCTTCTTCATGAAACGAGCCCCTTTACATCCGTAGTTCCGTAACCCTGCTCCTACTTGATTGAATTGCGCTGCGGTCCACTGGACACAAAAGTCCCCTATGTGCAAAGAACCCACGCAAGCGCAGGACCTCGATATAACGTAGATCCTCGTGGTTTGTTCACAAGGATAAAAGTTGTAATCTTTTTGATTTTCATTGTAAGCCTTAAAATAAAAGGCTATATTTCTTTGAATTTTGTTGTAGGCCAAAGAAGCCGTAGCAAGTTCAAATCAATGACAATCATCCCAACTTTTCCCGCCAACCCGGGCAATTAATAGAGCCAACGGTCTCAAGTCGAGACCGTTGTAGTCGAACCGCGATCCGCATCCCTGGCCGAAGAAGAAGTCAAAGGCCTCAAGGACCGAGAAATTTTCCTGTAGGCGCCGCTCGACTCATAGCGGGGGCCGCTGCTCCTTGACCTCGCTCGCTAACCGCTAGCGGACCGCCTAAAACTCGCAAGGGTGTAATAATTACGCCCAAATAAGTCAACCGAATCCAAGTTGATCCGGTTCCGCCATGGAGTATCATACTATCGCCCCGCCCGACATCGTTTCTCCGCCTAAAGGTTAAGTTCACCAATGCTTGACTTTACAAAGTGCTGATATCCGAAGGAATTGGGCAAAATGACAGAGCAAACCGAACCCTTCGTGGTTTGGTTGGTTCCGGCCTCGCCGAGATAGTCGATTTTCATAGATAATTCGGCCCAGCCCGACGCACGGTTTGAAAGTTACGACTGCTTCTTCGAGAGCATATGAGGAAGTTCGCCAAGCTTCCATTCGGCCGAGGTTCGCCAAGCAAGCTAAACCCTTCATCCGCATAGGTTCGCCAAGGAGCTCTCCATTCGGTCGAGGTTCACCAAGCGTCGGTTTCCATTCACCGAGGTTCGCCAAGCAATGGGTTTCCATTCGGTCGAGGTTCGCCAAATAAGTTTCCATTCACCGAGGTTCGGCAAATGCGCTTCCATTCAATGGTTCACCAAGCAAATGGGTTTCCATTCGCCGAGGTTCGCTTACGCAGCGAGCCTCGACATTTAACCGAGGTTCGCTACAACGTGATCCTCAACAGTAACCGAGGTTCGCCGCCAGCAAGTCTCGACATTCAACCGAGGCTCGCCACAATGTCAAAGTTTGACGAGGTTCGCCCATCAAAGTTGGACGAGGCTCACCGCAAAGATCAAAGTTTGACGAGGTTCATCCATCAAAGTTTGACGAGCCTCGCCCACAACATCAAAATTTGACGCAGGCTAGACCATGCAAACTTTAAAACGAGACTTGCTCAAGAGACAGGCTCGACCTCAATACGCAGGTTCGCGATGTGGAGCGGAGTTCGAGCTAACACGAGGTTCGCACGCGAAACGGCTCAACAAATATGTGATGAGGTTCCGGTCCGGAATGGCTCGCCTATAATGCTGGGTCCGACGGGTTCTCACAATGCTGATTTCCACTTTCATCCGAGGTTCACAAGAGGAGCTAAGCTCGACATTCGCCCGAAACGGACTTTAATCTTTAGCAGGTTCGCCCACTTAGCTAAGCTCGACTTTCGTGACGAGGTTCACCTTACAGCAATGGGCTCAAGTATTCAACCAAAATGCATAAATGCATTCGGATCAAGTTCGCCCAAACAAATAAACTAGTCATATAGCTGAAGTTCATCCAAGTAGCGACTCGCTATGCAATCAAGAATTGCCTGTGCAACGGTTCAAGAAGCTCGGCTCGTTATTCCAAGGCTCGACGCCTCTGGCCGAATCCCCAATTTACCACGTGGATTAAGTAGTGGGCATCGCTAACCCGCTTTCCCAATCTTTGCATGGCGTGAGTAGCCATTAGGCAAGAAGTTTGAACTTTTGAGATCAACACTTGCGCTAGAGAAAGAGATCAAGCTCTTCATCGCCAATTCATCAATCATCAACAACATTGTTCTCGATCACAACTAAAGCTGGATCTCAACGAGGCCCGCCCCAATATCGCATTCCACCTCCGCCATCGTGATCCAAGTTGCCATCCACTCAGCGTCTGCCGGACGAGCTCATTGAGCTTCCCGGCAAGAAAACGTTGGAGCACCTCGCTCATTGCATGATGATCGAGGTAAAATTTCGATCAAAGAACGATTGGGCCCGCTAAGGAAGTCCCGGTCACTGTATAGGGGTCGCACTCCACCTCAACCGTGATAAGAAGATTCCTCAGAGTCGCCTCACCGAATTGGATCGGTTCGAGAGCCCGCCGAACTTCGCGCCGCAGGCTTAACGCTGAGATTAGTGACTCTTGAACCTCTCGATAATGTGACTCATCCTAAGGAGACGCTTATCCCACGACGGCGACGTTATACCGAAGTCATACCAACACACGGAAGGTTGTTCGCATTCATGCCGATGAGTTGTACTATCGTCAAAACGTAAATCTCGAAGAGAAATTCTCGAATTGAACATGCATTGTCCGTGTTCTCAAACTAATCGTGGTGGTGTTGTCGAATGTAATCAGACCGAGGCCCGAAGAAGGCGCCCTTTGATAGGCTTGGCAACAAAATGCCAAGAAGATCGGAGTCTCAAAGGCGATATGACCAACAGAGGGTGGGATACTTAATCCTCCTCCAAGATGAATGCTCCACCCAATGAGGGAGACTCGATTCGCCCGATTCATCGGTTAGATTCTCACAACACTTTGGACAAGCTTTCAAGGCTTTGATGTCAAATATGGCTACTTGGCGATCCTCGCTACTATTGAGAGTGATGAAGACATGCCAACATGGGAAGACCCATGGATCCATCAACTCCAAGAGCAGCTTTGGGGATAGGTTCAACAAAGAGAACCCCCACTAAGGATGAGATAGTCCAAAGTTAATATGGGTGATGAAGAGCATCCTAAACTCATAAACATCGCAATACTCTCCCCGAAGAAAAGGAAGAGTTGGTTGCCCTAATCGTGAGTATATCGATGTATTCACCGAGTTACGAGGACATGCCAAGACTCGACCCTAATGTGGCAACACATCACCTCAACATCAAAGCGATGTCAAACCCGCCAAGCAACAAGAAAGACGGTTTCACCACAAATATTGAGGCAATCGCTGACTAAGTGAAGAAACTCATAGAATCGATTCATCGAGGAAATTCAACATCCGGATTGGGTGGCTTAATATAGTCCCCGCCATGAAGAAAATGGGTCGATTAGGATCCGTGGTTTCGACTACGAGACCTCAACGCCGCTTGCCCGAAGATGACTTTATTTCTTCCAATCACCGATGTCATAGTTGACAACACGCGGGATTTGAAAGAATGTCCTTATGGATGGCTTTTCGGTATAATCAAATCAAGATGCACCCCGATGACGCCAAACACACAGCCGCTCGTAACTTCCATCGCATATATATTGCTACACGGCCATGCCGCTCGCTCAAAAATGCCGCGACAACATACCGCCGAAGCAATGACGGAGATTTTCCGTGATCATCTTCTGAAACGGCCCAATGCTACGCCGACGCATTTGGTCGCGAAAAGCCGCGGACAAAGGAGATCACATCAAAGACCTTAGAACGGTATTCAACTCATGCTAACTCATCGCCTAAAGATGAATCCCGCCAAATCCTTCCTCGATGTCCAAAGGGCAGTTCGTCATTGCCACCGACAAAGGAATCCACGCCGATCCCGACAAAGTGAAGGCGATTCAAGAATTGCAACCCCGAAACTGGAGAACTGTGGGTTACAAGGGCGACATGACATCCGACGGCTCATATCGAACCTATCCGGGAAGTGCCAACCATTCTCAAAGTTGAACAAGAAGGGCGCGGTCATATTTGGGACGACGCCGTAAGGCATTCAAGAGATCAAGTCGTATCTCGCTAAACCTCCCGTTTGTTGCACCGCGGGAAAACCGCTTTTGATCTACGCCAAGGCAACGGATCACTCGTACGCTTTACTCGCGAAGACGACGACAATGGTCACGCAACAGCAAGTATTACCCGATTTAACATTAGTCGGTCGAAGTCTCGATATCCAATGGTCGAGAAGCGCGTTTGCATTAGTGTTCGCGACCGTAAAATGCGACTATTTAGTCCGACAGCATCGATTTATGTTATCTCTAACGAATCCAACCAATATTTATGACCCACCGGCCTCATGAGTCGTTTGGCTTAAATGGGCCTTGCTCTTGTCCCAATATGACTTGTATTTCAAACAACGTAAGTCACCAAAGGACGCGATTTGTGATCTCTTGGTCGCCACCACAACGGATGCAGCTTGAGCTATATGATGATCTTCCTGATGAAGTTCAAGAAGTCAACACTACATCGCACCAACAAATATGGCGATTGTATTTTGACGAGCCTCTCGAAGCTACCAATGTGGCAAGTGCCCCTGATGTTCTAAGATTTCCGCACGAGTCGGGTTGTCTTAGTTTCCCGGAATCATGTCATGCCCCGTCGCTTATTCACTCACCTAACCTTGCTCTAATAGCGAGTCAATACAATGAGCTGGGGTCGAATATCTCGCCGCACTCTACATTCGCAATTGATAGTTAAACAAAGTTCGCGGTGACTACAAGTCGAACTGATCTAATCCCCTATCATCGATAGTTATTGAAATAGCTGACTCATTCAAGAGTTTTTCATCGAATATATCCCGCCCAAAATGCTTATGCGATGCACCGGCAAAGATTAGTCGTGGTCGTTAGCACAACCTTCCGAGACCAGCAACTAGTTACGGCCAGACTCACCAACTCTTCGCACTCATTATACCATGAGATACAAGAAGATAAGGGGTAGTTACCAAAGAAGTACATGCAACCCAAACCAAGTTGGAGCCCCGAGATTGGCGCTTCCTATCATCGACTACGCCTTACATGGCATTCTCGCCGAAGACGGAGGGAGAGAGAGTCAATCCGGCTAAGAGCTCCAAGATTCTTTTATGACACTCAAACCCGTGACGCTATATCGCCGAGGGTACGATGGTCTTTCCCATGCCTCTCAAACAAAGAGGCAGGAGAGGTCCTTCGAAGCACACGGCGGTGAATGTGGTGCACACCACCGGGTCCCAAGCTCTACGATCGAATCAGAGAATGGGCTACTTCGCCAACAATGATTAATGACGCGGCCGAAGTACGCCGAAATGCCACGCGCGGTCAAATTCACGCAATTATATGCATCAGCCTCCCAGCGCTTGTATCCTTCGCCACATCCCGCCATTCGAGACATGGGGAATGGACGTCAGAGGTCCCATTTTTCCTCCTCGCCGGCCAAAGGCGATCGGTTTATTCTAGCGATCACCGATTACTTTCCAAGTGGGGCGTATAATCCCGCTAAAAGAAGTCAAGGCGAAAGTACCGCCGCTAATTTATCAAACACCATGTCATTTATCGACATGGTGTCCCAAGACGGATCGCATGATAATGGTCCCTAATTCATCGCCAATTTTCATCGTTTTGCGAAATTAAGATACAAGATGTCTCGCCAATGCCTATAATCCAAAGAAGAAATGGATTAGCCAGCATTCAACAAGACGATCATCAAATCTCATTGGCTTGTGAAGAGTAAATGCTTAGACTGATGATAAACTCGAGAAGCACTCGGGCGCATCGCGACGCATCAGACGCACGCCAACCGAGAGACCCCACTTTCGGGTTTACTGCGCGGCGCCTGCTGGAGATCCAGATCCCGGCCACCAGACGCCTTCAACAGAGATGACGACATCAAGAACACATCATCAAACATCTCAAGAGCTTGAGATGTTAGATGAGAAGCCTGAGGCTCAACAATGCATTGAGTTCTACCAAGCTAGGATGTCGAGGGCTTTCAACAAGAAAGTTCGACAGAGAACCTTTAGAGAAGGAGATTTGGTCCTCGCCGCTCATCTAATCGAATCCTCACTTCCAAAAAGAAAGGTAAATTCAACCTAAATGGGAGGGTCCGCTTGTAATAGAAACGGTTTACTCCAATGGTGCGATTTAATTACCCAAAGTGGCGACCGACAATTAATGCCGATAATGGAAAGTTCCCAAGAAATACTACCCTTAGTATCTTCAGATAACCCGCTGACGAAGTTCCTCGGGATATTTCACCCACTTTTCTTGAGGATAACCCTAGATTTGTCCTCCATCATAATTTCTCCACGATCAAATTTTGACGGTAGTCTACAAATTTTCTCGTACATTACCAAAATCCCTCTTGATTCCGCCTATGAACAAGAGGCCCAATCAAAATCCTTTTACGCGGAGATAGAATATAAAATTCTTCCTCTCCAGCATCCGAATCTCTTTCGCGGATAAACGGAGGGGTTCTTCCATCTTTATCTTAGGTAGCCGATCAAGGTATATGCCGGATTTTCGACTGTGTTGTCCGATCAAGGTCGCCTCGAAGTCTCTTCGGTTCTCGGAGTGGGGATCCCGCCTCTAGTTCCATCTTCATCTTAGGTAGCCACCACTGAAGGTATGCGCCGATTTTCGCACTGTTGTCCGATCAAGGTCGCCTGAAGTCTTTTCGGTTTCTGAGTGGAGATCCCACTCTTAGTTCCATCCATCTTTAGGTAGCTAATCAAGGTATGCGCGCCGATTTTCGCATCAGGTTGTCCGACTGAAGGTCGCCTCGAAGTCTCTTCGGTTCTCGGAGTGGAGATCCCACTCTTAGTTCCATCTTCATCTGTAGCGCCGATCGGTGCAGGTAAGGCCGGGATTCGCATCAGGTTGTCAAGGTCACCCGAGTCTTTTCGTTCTCTCGGAGTGGAGATCCCACTCTAGGTCCACCTTTCATTTAGGTAGCCGAACAAGGTATGCGCCAGATTTTCGCATGTGTTGTCCGATCAAGGTCGCCTGAAGTCTTTTCGATTCCTACTGCAAGGAATCATTGCTAAGCCTCATCCCTGAAATAGAACACATTCTTCCTTTCCCACCTCAATCAATCTTTTTAGGTTAGGTCATTCTCGGGTCAAAGGGACACGAGTTCATCTTGGGAATTTTATCAGCCTAAGAAGGGATAAAGCCAGCGCCTCCTGCAGCGTTAGGTTTAGTCTTTTAGGCGAAGAAGACACGAGTTTGATCAGAGGCATTTTATCCGAAGCCTAAGAAGGGATAAAGCCAGCCTACTCCTGCGTTGCGGTTTAGTCTTTCTCCGATTGAAGAAGACACGAGTTCATTAGGGTATTTTATCGAAGCCTAAGAAGGGATAAAGCCAGCCTCACCGCAGCGTTGCGGTTTAGTCTTTCTCGATTGAAGAAGACATCGAGTTAGATTACGGGCATTTTATCGAAGCCTAAGAAGGGATAAAGCGGCGTCTAACACCGTTGCGGTTTAGTCTTTTCAGATTGAAGAAGACACGAGTTCAATTAAGGGCATTTCATCCCGAAGCCTAGAAGGGATAAAGCCAGCGCCACAGCGTTGCGGGTAGTCTATTCCCGTGATAAAGGCGAAGCCTCGTATTCAACATGGTAGCATTAAGTCTAGAAGAGTTTTATTCTTTAGCTTGCGTCGTGTGTAGAGCGGTTTAGAAAATCTACATGCTAGCCCAACTCAAGCGGTAGTTGGTAAAGGCTCATCAAACCCGTTGAAGGGGGTTGGCCAATAACCCTAAAGTCAGCGCCTCATAAGCGTTGCGGTTTAGTCTTTCGATTGAAGACACCGAGTTGATTAAGGGGTATTTTATCCGAAGCCTAAGAAGGGATAAAGCCAGCGCCTCACCACGTTTGGGTTTAGTCTTTTAGATTGAAGAAGACACGAGTTCGATGGGGTATTTCATCCGAAGCCTAAGAAGGGATGAGTCTACGTATAACAGCGTTGCGGGTGGTCTCTTGCGGTAAAGAGTACGAAGCCTATGTATTCAATATCATAGCAAGAGTCTAGAAGAGTTTCATTCTTTTAGCACAGCGTCGCGTCTTGAGCGGATCGGATAATCCGCCGCGCTAGTCCAACTCAAGCGGTAGTTGGTAAAGGCTAATCAAACCCGTTGGCGGTGAGGTTTGCCAAAAATCCTATAAGTATTATGGTTAATTATTTACGGAAAATAAAGAATCATAATAAATAATGAAAGGAATAAATCTTATTCATTTGAAGCAAATATGAAAAGAGCTACAAGCTGTTTAAACATCAAGTCTATGACAAATGATTTGTTGTTCAGGCAGAACACTTCACCATTGTAAGCTTTGGTGGAGTTCTTCACCAACTTCGACCTGAAGGACTCCTCATCGGTGTTGGTGTCTTCATGGTTGCCTCCTCGAGCTCGGCCGGTTTACGCCCGACGGTCGAGCTCCCTAGGCAAGCGGTGAGGGCTTCTTCCTTGTTGGCCTTGGCCAGCTCAAAGCTGCTCATCCTATCTTCCTCATCATGGAGCTCTCCCACGGCGGTATTATCCTCTCCTTTTCGCCACAATATCAGTCGGATGTGGTTTAAGGAAGAATATGTCTCCAACAACAACAGCCTAGTGATGGTAGTCTCTCTGCATCACGGACTTGAGCCCGGTAAAACGAGCATCGGCCATGCCTCTAGGCAGCGAGTCGGTATGGCGGCTATGTATGAGAGCCCGGCTGCGCGTAGTTCTTGCGATCTGAAGCTTTCCCTCCGGATGGCGAGGTCGTCAACAATGGCTGAGCCATTTCGGGTAACCCATATCATTATCAAAGCCATCAGGGATCAGCGGTGGACAGGCTGATGAAGAAAGCCGCCATGAATGACCTTTTCGATCACGGTGTTCACGAAAAGAATGGCGTATTTCCAAGCGGATAATAAGATGGGATGGATCTTCATCCGGCATCAGCGCTCTCACTAGATCATGGAGTCGAGATGTAGGCTGCCACGAAGAAAAGAGGACTTTAGGACTTTTAGTAAAAATGGCGAAAGCTTATTTGGCTAAAAGACCCTTACGATCCTTGGTGTAGTTTGAGGCTAGCGAGTCTACGGTATCTATCAACGGGATCTTTGTCAACGCTGGTGAGCCCTCGGTGTGTTCATCTATCTCAGCGGTTATTTGTGGTAGGCGATTAAAGCCGGAAGAGGTACTGCCATTTGCACAAATGGAATGTCTGGCCTCTTTTAATTATAGTAGTATTAGCCAAGCGGTTGATCCTATAAGTAATCAAAGAAAATTCATACCTTCTTGAGGGGCGGTAGCTTGGGTAAAACTTCACCAAGGGTATCTCCATTCGTGACCAAAGCGTGAGTCATCCATGGAAGTGTTGCCATATAACGGATTCGAAATCTTCCATGGAGAAGTCACGAATAAGAAGGCATTAGGAAGGCAAATGCAATTAAATCAAACAATAGGTAGCTTTACCTCCCTACGGTGGGGTTAGCTTGCCTAGTCTCGGCTTGTGCATTTGTCTCCTGCAATCTCTCTAAAAGAACAAAAAGCAAAGAGGCAATTAGTGGGGTACAAATCGAGTCATTCCATTCATTAGCCACCCGAGAAGAGCAATTATCGATGTTAGATGTACACGGGTCCACCGGATCGGGTCCTACATCGGCCTCCTCCGCCATAGCTCCATACATTTGTTGAGTAAAAGCTGGGCTCGTGAATTGTGGGGAGGAAAATCAAAGCAGGATCATAATCCCTAAAACCCCACATGCAAATAAAAAATGTCAGGTCTTCAAAGTCGAAATTTGATTTCAGCGGTGAATTATTACCTCCGTCCTTGTGGATCATTCTTGGTCAAGTCTATATCAAAGGGCCAGGGATTCCGTGATTCTTGTGGGCTAGCCTCTTCGTTTAACCCCTTGAGAGGGTCGAAATTCTTCCTCTTCAACGATTTTCACGAAAATTCAATTGGATGAGAACTCTAATGGAAAGGATGAGAAGCGAAAGGGAAAAGGAGAAATCGAGGTCCTTCTCATGAGCTGCGACCTCGCTTGGTCCTCTCCTAAAGTAGCGGCGTCAAAGTTGTGGAACTCCTCCTGCCCTCACCGTCGATAAGATGGCTTCCTCTGAGCTTGACCGGCATCTTGGAGTCATGCAGCGCCGGCTACGATGCCCGGCTACCAAATCGAGATGGCCCTTCGAGGGACCGCTCGTTAGCTACTAATAGCCAACTACAATGAAGGAATGTCGACTCCGGTGGATGCGAGCTCGGGGAGGCTGAACTGCACCGGTACATCCCATGGCTCCCACAACCATGCTCGAAGGCCATCCACAAGCCCACCAGTGCAGGCTGTCGGTTCGGGTTCCCAACATAAAGTTGGTAAATGCCAAAGGCGAGCAAAGCGGCGAAAATAAGGCTCAATGAAGCATTCCTCCTTTACCGGAAAGTGAGATACCCTGGCCTGATATTCACTAGCCAGTTGAAACAGCCAATGTCAAGTGAAGTCTGCTGTGTCTTCGGCACCTCCTCGTCAACCAAGGACTCACCATATTGACCCGGTCGAGGAAAACATCCGGAAAAGATCCACCCTTTGTGAATGCATCGTTTCTTGATCTCTGCAAAACCACGCCTTCCATCGCAATCCTCTACCAAGCTGTAGAAAGGTAGGCGAATCTGTGGAACCCGTCTGACATCATGTGGGGCGATGAAGGACCAACCAGGCCATCAAATAGGTATATGGGAGCTCTACCGGACGGAAGGGATGCGTGATGATGGCATCCTTTCTCGAGTGGCAGCTGAACTATATGCGCAATCCACGGTGAATCGCGCCACCATCAGGAAGGAGAGTTCCTTCTTGTGGGCGAGTTGAGCTGCGGGATAAAGGACCTCCAAGGTAAAGCATCATCAGATTGATATGGAACCACACACTTCTTAAGCAGTTAAGGTAGCCAGCTAGGAGAGTTGTCGGTGGATAGGCTTCGCGCATGCCGAAGGTCGCAAACTTGGTCCTGAAGGAAAGCCTTCTTTGGCGTGGCGGCGTATAAGAGTTAGCCTCGGACTTCTCGATCAGTTCATTAACCTTGAAGGAGTGGCGGTGATAGTTCACATATTTCCTCGCCAGTTGTCCTCCAATCTTTGGAACAAGTAAGTGGCGAAGCGCTTGGACTCACTGCGATTTCCTTTTGGCGCAAGGTTCAGATTGGAGCTATATAGTAATGACAAGTAAGATCCATAAAGTCTTATAACGATCGAGTGTGTTCCTTCGGTGGCTCGGTTCGATTGGAGGAAAGTACTCGATATAGCATCTTCCCCATGGGTAGACACGAAATACGGTACATCTCATGTAAAGCCAACCCCAACTCGTAGTGTTTAGTGAAAGCGTATTGAATCTGGATTATAAAGCTCGAATAAGGTGAAGAAATGATTGGCGCTGATTGGAAGGCCATACATGGTGGCACGAATGTTGAATCTGAGACCAGGCCGAAGTTCTCCATCCCACCGGTGAGGGCGTAAGTGGTCGGCGACCCATGCTTACTTGGCGAGTGAACCAGAAGAATCTATGACTGCGGCGGCATCTCTGCCCCAATTTAGCAAGGCGATTCTTCAAAGTCGGCGGGAACAAAAGCTCATCACGGGTGGTGTGTCGACCCTACCCGAGGTGAAGGCCGATGTAGCGATTCCTATTGGAACCGGGAAGGTGGCTGGTAATAAACCCACAATGAATATGATCATGCTCCTCGGTCGGGCGCCATGACATGCAGTGTCACGGCATGGTGTCTAAGGTCGGTCAATGAGGCGGCGAGGTATCAGAGGAATATACAAGGGCCTCCGTCGTCTTTGTTCAACCACCTCTCACTCGATAAGAGGTCCAGGATCCTTAAGCGGCCGAATAGATAATCATTTTTTGCAAAGGTTCGATGGGCTGGTGTCTTTACAAGTGGCTCGGACCAATCGTCGGGAGAATCGAGAACTCCCCTCGATCTGACTGAATCGTGTAATGTCTGGGAGCAAATCGGCGAGATAAAAATCGAGGATCATCAGCGTGGAATAGTATTAGCTATGGAGTCCATCAACCGTGTAGGTGGAAAAGTTCAGGAATAATCAAGCGAAATCGAGAAAATATTCGGTTAGTAAAGGCGTTGAATTCATCTTTCATAGATCGAGTCCACGACGATAGCGACCGGCGATTTCATCCGTATCGAATACGGGAGAGCGATAAATATAGTCAGCGTAAACCGCGGCAATATATTCCGTTCTGAGTAAAGAGTACGGTATGAAATCGCTCCGTTAAAACGGAGTGAGCTTTGAAGCCTCAATCCTCCGAAGGAGAATCTCGGCTCTTCAATCGCCTCACAAAGGAGAAGCGAAGCGGGGTCAAATGCGAATATACACAATCTGAGCGTCGGTCCCCACAAGGAGAATTGGCTCTTCCCAATCGCCTCACAAAGGAGAACGGCGGGGATATAGCATATATACGAAGGTTATAAGTTGGCGCTGCAGAAAGAAGGCGTGCATTCCGCCTTGTCTTGAAGTCGACCGGCTCCTCGGGCGTGATCTCCCGACATCGAAGGCTGCGAAAATACAACAAAAAGTCGGATACATGGCTAAAAATCAGCAAATAAAGTGTCAAAAGGCTACGATCGATCGCAGGAGCAGAAGCGGCGCCCGGCCCATTGTGAACCGCCGGCAAACATCGTACCTGGCCTTGGCCTGATCGCGCCCGGCCTCGGCTACCGGCATGACGGCGCCGGCGCCAGCAGCAGAACAGCAGCGACACGCTAGAAAGCGCCAATGGCCAGATGAAGCGGCGCCGCCTGGCCTTGGCCCATGACTGGCCAATGCCGACAACCCGCCGCCGCCAGCCTTCCGCCATGGACCCATGCATACCTCGCGGTTCGGCCCTTTCCCTCGTGGTCGCGTTACAATACGCCTGAAAAAGAAAAAAGAAAAAGAACTTCGTAAGGCTCATTATGCATACCTTGTTGATCGAGGAAGAAGGCCCGGCGAGATGAAAACAAGAGAGAGAGAGCCGAGGCCCGACTAGGTCGAGAATAGGAGGATTATGGGTATTTATAACAACCCCATATGGACCCAATCCTCTTTAAATAAGGACTCTATTTGGCAAGAAGTAGGAATTCTAATTGGAGCCCAAATCAATTCTAATTAGGACTCTAATCAGCCTAATTAGAGTCCTAATTGGAACCTTATCAGGATGTCAAAATAGTGCCAAATCAGTCCGTTGATTGGCTCCTACTCCCTCCGCCAAGTTTGGAAAGATTACGAAGATTTATTGGGAATAACACCTGTGAGCCCCATCGGCGCCATCAGCGTCGCCTAATCCTACTCCAACTAGGATTACGGTATAAACTATTTCCTAATTTGTCGAAGTTCGGGAAGAATATTCTAGGATAACTTCGATCGTCTTGAGGATTGCACGGCCGAAAACAGCGCGTCGCCTAATCCTACTCAACTAGGATTACAGTATAAGCTGTTTCCTAATTTGTCGAGAAGTTCGGGAAGAATATTCTCATATTCTTAGGGATAACTTCGATCTCGTGGATTGCATCGGCCGATCGATAGCGTCACCCAATCCTACTCAACTAGGATTCGGTATAAAGCTGTTTCCAAATTTGTTAGAAGTTCGGGAAGAATATTCTCATATTCTTAGGGATAACTTCGATCATGGATTGCATCGGCGTCGGCGATAAGCTAATCCTACTCAACTAGGATTACGGTATAAGCTGTTTCCAAATTTGTGAGAAGTTCGGAAGAATATTCTCATATTCTTAGGGATAACTTCGATCTTGTGGATTGCATCGGCCTTAGATCGTCACCCAATCCTACTCCAACTAGGATTACGGTATAAAGCTGTTTCCTAATTTATTGAAGTTCGGAAGAATATTCTCATATTCTTAGGGATAACTCGATCCTCGGATTGCATCGACAATCAACGCTAAGCCTAATCCTACTCCAACTAGGATTACGAGTATAAACCGTTTCCAAATTTGTCGAGAGTTCCCAAGAATATTCTCATATTCTTAGGGATAACTCGATCTCGTGGATTGCATCGACAATCAACGCCACCCAATCCTACTCCAACTAGGATTACGTAGTATAAACCGCTTCCAAATTTGTCGAAGTTCCCAAGAATATTCTCATATTCTTAGGGGATAACCGATCTCCGGATTGCATCGACGATGACCACGCCTACCCAACTAGGATTACGTAGTATAAACCGTTTCCAAATTTGTTCGAAGTTCCAAGAATATTCTCATATTCTGGGGATAACTCGATCTTGTGATTGCATCGATCGATCGCCACCAATCCTACTCCAACTAGGATTACGAGTATAAACCGCTTCCTAATTTATTGAGAAGTTCCCAAGAATATTCTCACAAGAAATATTCTTAGGATAACTCGATCGTATGGATTGCATCGACGCCAATCAACGCTACTCCAAACTACTCCAACTAGGATTACGAGTATAAACCGCTTTCAATAAATTGAGAAGTTCCTAAGAATATTCTCACAAGAAATATTCTTAGGATAACTCGATCGTATGATTGCAACCGACGCAACCACCAATCCTACTCCAACTAGGATTACGAAAGTATAAACCGCTTCCTAATTTATTGAGAAGTTCCGTAAGAATATTCTCACAAGAAATATTCTTAGGGATAACTCGATCGTAAGATTGCATCGACGCCAATCAACGCTGCGTCCAATCCTACTCCAACTAGGATTACGTATAAATCGCTTCCAAATTTTCAACGAGGAGTTCCCGGAGAATAAATCCATATTCTTAAGGATAACTCGATGACCCTTAATTTCCTCCCACCATAATATCCAAGAGAGGAATAACTGACGAGGCTAAAGTCATGACGACACGACAACGGTCCACCAAGAAACTTCTCCCACCGTGGATAATCATATCCCAACAACGGTCAAAGGCCGCGACTCGCCGAACAAGGCTAGGACGATGGTTGAAAGCCAAATGGTCTCCTCGCTTCAACAAGGAATCTTCTGAGGATATCTCCATGAAAGATCGGCCTCCCACCGTGGTTAAACCAACAACACACGGATGACTAAGAATTAACCGATCGAGGGTTATGAAATTCCATGTACTGACATTAACCAACATGTCGCCAACAAGGAGTTCGCCACATACGGATAAGTCCAAAAGTCCGATGGTTAGTCAAAAACAACCAACCGACACGAAGTTACAAGCAAAACTCACCCACCAATCAAGATTTCAACAAACGGTCGACAATAAATGCAGCACCGGATCTTATCAGAATCCTACAAAGAACTCGATGATCCGAAAGAATCAAGACTTGAAGCTATCTTTGGGACCCTCACCGATCAAGGTCGGAACTATCATGTCCAAAGCATCCCGCACTCATTAAGAATTGAGATCAGACGCTTTGGAGGGGGTATCGCTGAAAATACTTACAAGATCCCCAAACCAACTCGCGGATGTGGAGTCGGCGAATGACAACCCATCGAATGATACGGACGCCGAATCGCTAAGATGCGAACGACGGCGAACCCACAGCGCCACAAGCACGGCTTAAACCGACTTGAACGTGACGATCGGATCCCGTGACGCTGAACCGAACAAACCAAGAGTTAGCCCCTGAACTAAATACGACGAACCTAAGTCCCGAAGGCCAAGAGTCGAATAGGTGGCCTAAACCCGAGACCGAAAAAACGGCTAAACGGGCGAAAAACGGCGAACAGCGCTGCCTCGCCAACTTGGCCGAAGTTACCGCCAAGTGGTCGTGGTTTCATTACAATGAGCCACCTCGCCAAGTGGTCGAGGGCTCGCCACCATGGCCGAGGTGGACTTGGTGAGGGTTTCTACCAAGTGGCCGAAGCGCCGGCACGACCCCCTATTGTATAAATAGGGGGTCTTGTCGATGACGGGTCTTCTTCGGGATTTTGGGACTTGTGCTTCGAGGACTTCGGATTACCGGATTAGAGAGGACTTCGCCCTGGATTTTCGGACGATTTTCAAGAGTTCTCACGAGATCCGCGAGCCGCCGACGCACTGCCCGAAAGCACCGGCGAAAGCACAAGTCCCACCACGCCCGATCTACAAGTGGAAGGTAATTGAATTCGGTCGAACTACGATACCCTCTAGGTTAAGCTTCGCCTTAACTTCGTGGATAGCAGGATTTCTCCTAGTAGATCTCACCCGCCCCGGCCATCCTCTCCTTCGTGGAGTGTGATCCTCGCGAAGCATCCTCCTCCTTCGTGAGGATCCCCTCAGCTTCTTTCATGAAACGAGCCCCTTACATCTGTAGTTTAACCCGGTCTCTACTTGATTGAATTTATGTGGTCCACTGACACAAAAAGTCCCCTAAGACAGCAAAGAACCCACGCAAGCCGGTGGATATAACAGAGATCCTCGTGTTTGTTCACAAGGATAAAAAGTTGTAATCTTTTGATTTTCATTGTAAGCCTTAAAATAAAAGGCTATATTTCTTTTGAATTTTGTTGTAGGCCAAAGAAGCCGTAGCAAGTTCAAATCAATGACAATCATCCCAACTTTTCCGCCAACACTTAAAACTCTTCTTCTCCACTCAAGCTCTCTAGATAACTTGATCGCCAGAGGAACCATTGGAGAACCCAACTCCGGTCCTCTAATATATTATGGTTTTAACTCTCATCTTATCGGGAACCAACCAATCGGAAGGGATGAAGGGCCCCCAACATCTTCGACATCGCCTTTAAACTCATCGTTGTTCGGGATTAGCCTCTAATCCCGCTGTTGAATCCTCGGACATCAATAGTGCCCAAATAAAACCTCTCGATTCATCTCAACATTCATAATAACTATCTTTTTCTTGCAACTTTGATGTATATTAAACATTATTAACACATCTTGTCATCACATACACGCATACAAAACTTTTGAGTGGGACTTTGTAAGTCAAGTTTATCGTGTTTGCACTACAAGCAATTAGACTTTGTACCGCTAAACTAAATCATTGCAACTCCCATTGGCATTCAATTTTCAAAAGTGATTTTTTCCTCTAAAATCCAAATGCATAGTACAATCTTCATCCATCTATGCCCATCACTAAAATAAATAAAAATGTGCAAATTTCATCAAAGATAGTCAACTAAAACCAAATTTCACTAACTATAAAATTTGGTCTCACAAAAATTATGAAATTAAAATCATAATTCTAAATTTAAATAAGAATTCTGAAATTAAAGTTAACACTTTGTTTTTATAATTTTATTAATTCATATTAACTGTAATAACTAACCATGAGAATTCATGAATAATAATATGAAATATTTTGATGAATAAAATGAGAAAGTAATGCTATGAGGTTAGGAGTACTACAAAGAAAAGACAAAATTATACTTTACATTACTAAGAAAGTGATGAATCTCCACCAAAATTAATCAATCAAACCCTAAGCATTAATAGGGTTGAGAATTAATTGATGGATTCATAAGAGTGGAAGAATGAAAAAAAGTAAAGAAAGAGAGGGAATTAAATGAGAAGTGGAGAGAGAGAGAGAGAGAGAGAAACAAGGGGAAGGAATTCTATCATTTTTCTTTCTCCCACTCCTAACACCATCAAGAATGTGAAGGGCTGAAGAGAGAACAAGGGAATGTAGGGAGGTTGGGAAGGATAAATCTAGATTTTAAAAAAAATTTAAGGGGCCCAACATACTTACGTATTGTATTTTAGAACATGAATTTAGAGATAAATACATAAAGAAAAGGGTTCAATGGTACAAACCTAGTAAATAGTAGAAAAATAACTAGAGTACATAATTGGACCTAAGGACAAAACCCTTTTTAATCAAGATGTTGATTAAATTACCTATATTTATCAAAAGTCTAAATGAAACTTAAATACCTCATAGTTTCACTTACTTAGTGATGTAGGATATTTAATGATAATTTCATGGAGGAACGAGCCAATCACAACCTAAATGCGGATAATGCATTCTTATTATTGACTTTCTCAAAAGAAACTATCATATCTTTCAACCTAAAAGACGGATTCTCGACATATTATATATATAAATTTTATACACCCAGCCAACTAGATTGTTAGATTTTTAAAATTTCATTAGTAATACCTAGTTTTGGTTAAAATCAAAATAATCACTTTGAGTTTATTTTAGTAATAAAGTTAGAGTCATTTCGATTAGGAAATAAAATCAATTTTGATTCAATTTACAATGATTTATTTCCTTTATTATAGAGAGTCTTTTAGATAGTTTAAATTATTTCTTTATTTTAGGAATTCTTTTTTTAGAGTATGCTTTATTTTTCTATTTAAGCAAAAGGATTGTAAACCTCATGGTATTAGATAACTTTTCATTAATAAAATTTTTTCTTTATTATATTCTCTTAGGTTCGATGTTCTTCGTGGATTTAAAGATCGTTCTTTGTGAATTCAAAGAACAACACTTGGTGGATTCCGAGCTTTATTACGTTCATGCTGCGTTAATTGGTATCACAATTCTATTTATTCGATCCAATGACAGGCAATAAACCTCGTACTACCCGATTGAGTTTGATGAGTTGAAGATGAGAGTTACTCAAATGAAGACTTCTATAAACCAACTTGCATTAGTGGTGGACCATCTGAATTCGGGACGAGTTCGAGATTGCGTTGATGGTTGCCACGGACGAGATTTGACTTTGCAAGACAAATCCTATAGCAATGATCATAGAAGCTACCAAAGAAAGGAGAACTATGATGCTAGAGGATTAAAGATACTATCCTTAATGGAAAGCTTCATTCTCATTATTTTCTTGATTTGATTAATGAAGTGGATAGATATTTTGAGTATGAGATAATCCTAGAGGATTGAAAAGTTAAATTAGTGGTTTGCGGAATTAAAGGAAAAGCATCTGTATAGTGAGATGAAGTATTGATAAATTGACACTATCAAGGGAAAGATCCGGTTCAAGCGTGGGTAAAGAAAGCATTTTTTCCTAAAATTAAAGATAACTTAAAATATCAATACGAGAAAACTTTAAAAGTTAGATAAGTAACCTAAAGATTTGTTAATAGTTATATATAACTTACTTCCTCATATATAATCAAGCACTCTACCATGCTATGTCATTGCACTTAATTTCTCTATAGATCTTTTCTCAGTTGTTTAATTTCTAAAATTTATAAAATACATCTTCAGCCTTCACTCTTTTCTTAGAAAACTTTAAGAAATAATATTACTTTGAAAATTAAATTAATTACATTTTCTTTTCAGCACCTTCTCTATTTAGCACAATAAGAAGAAAGAATATTTTAAAACCAATAAAGAATTTTGTGTTTTTAACACATTAAAAACAGATTTGTGATATATTTTGATTTATAGTATCTTCAAAATTTTAAACTACAATTTTTATTGTGAATTAAAATAAATATCACAATTTTAAAATTCAAATTTACTCAAGAAATACATCCTCCTCTAACATTACAGGCATTTCATGTGTGCTCATGTATGTAATTTCTCTTACGGATGGTTACAACTAGTTTTGTAGTTATTTGGCTTCCCTTTTTTTGTTGAAATTGTAACTTTTAGATAATTGAGCAAATTTGAAGTGCCATATTAACTATCAATTCAAAAATTCTTTGGAGAATGCACTGACCTTTGGGCAT
Source organism: Asparagus setaceus (assembly GCA_012295165.1). Lineage (NCBI taxonomy): Eukaryota > Viridiplantae > Streptophyta > Magnoliopsida > Asparagales > Asparagaceae > Asparagus > Asparagus setaceus. Next base: position 81,286,714 of record CM022706.1, read on the forward strand.
GAAGTAAACTCGGGTTCTTTATTTTAGTTAGTAATTTAGTGTTTACTTTTCTGAAATTCAATAAGTATGTTCGATATTTCTTTAGAAAGCACTGAAGAGATATAGGCTTTGGAAAAAAAAATAAAACGCTTAAAAAGAGATTGTCGACCTACCAAAAGAAAAGGCAGTTTAAGTTCAAAATGATGAAATGTAAATTTTAGTTTATCACTTAAGATTAGTTTTGTTATTTATTCATGAAATTTGATTGGTCTTTAATGTGCAAGTTATGATTGTGTTTCCGTTAATAATATTGTTGAGCATCTTAGTGTACTACAATTTGGCTCCTCAAAAATTTTAATACAATTATCTTCTATATGATACAATAAAACAACCCCCAAAAAATGTGACTATGACATATTTGTAAAGGCTTAACTATTAACCTTCTTCTAATCAAATAGCAAAATTCATATCTTATTATGTTTTTATTAAAATTATATGGCCCTCAACATTCATTGCCTTCCAAGTTCTTTAATCTTCTCTTCTATGTTCATATTGTACCTTAGAGCTGCATATATTTCTTTCATATTGCTAACTTAATTTGTACTTTACATATCAGTAAAAGCCTATAAGATATGCAGAATGGAATTGAAGTCAACTGCAGGTGTTCAGTTTACTTGTCTTAGGCTCCTCTGTTTGTACATAACAACTTGCCACTATAAAATCTCTCGTTATGAACTTATATATATGATAATCTAATTATCTATTTTAAATTAAATTTTTGTCTTAATTAGAACTCTACTAAGTATGCAAATAGACTTAGCATTCATTTGTTGAATCTAGTTGATTATGAAATGTATTATGACTCTGTCATTATATCATTAGAAGTAACCTTTTTCCCAAAACTAAGGGGTTTCTCACATAAATAATAAGAGAGTTGAATTAAACTATATCATTAGAGACAAAAAAAAAATTGCTATTATAGAGCAAGCCAATACATGTGGAGGAGAAGGTATTATAATATTTAAAACTATTGATAATTATGTTATTATCTCTAACTTATATGTAACTTTTATAATAAAATTATCCATAAAAATAGAAACCCTAATATTTGATCACATACAACACATGTATACAACACATGTGCATTCTACCTAGTAAATCAGTTATTGTCAACATGTCCTAATCAATGGTTTCTCTATATAAAATCCCTGCCAATAAGATCATAATGGGAAACATAGGCCCCGCCCATAATGGTCTCTCTCCATCTTCCTTTGCCTTCGCCAATGGTTCTTGTAATTATCAAAATGCATTCTACGTACTTTCAAATTAGAGATAGTATGTAGTGGAATAGATAGATAAACTATATATCATCTATTACTATTATTTAAAAGAAGCTACCTTCTGGTGTTCTACCCCTACCTACGTCACAATTTCAAAGAATTCCTAGAAATGTCCTTAAAACTTTCAAATGCTTTAAAAATCATGCAAGAACAAATTTGGAAAAATGCAAAAAATAAAAACTAATTCCAAATTCACACTGCACTTCCAAACGTTCAACCAAAACCCAATTACTCACCATTCAACAAAATAGGGATTATTTTTATCCATCATCTTCATTCAATTCTACAAGATAACTACCGCGAGGAGAAGGAATCAACGAAGCAGAAAGCCGTGAAGAACTTTTTGATCCACCATCTCCGTCATCTATTTTAGTTTCTTTTCACGATTGATTAAGATAACATTTTTCTTACAAATAGGTAATCGTAAAACTACAGTATCTTTATTTTCTGTATTGGGGACAACAAGTCGGAGATCATTGTCTCTGTTGAAATTATATTAATGGATTGGTTCTTTAACTAGTTTGATGATAATTACGGTTTGCTTAAATCTAGTGGAATTGTGTTGGGAATGAAGGTAACCTATTTGTTTTATTTCCTCTATCAATTTCTCTGATTTAGTGCATATGCTTTTTTTACAGTTATATGAACGACTTATATTGATGTTGTAGAACTTTCTGTAATAAATTTTTGACATGATATTTATATTAGAAAAGATTGTTAATGTGCTATTAACTTTTTAATTACACACAAATATATAGTGTCGTGCACTGAAAGACTAGTGTTATATATATATATATATATATATATATATATATATATATATATATATATATATATATATATATATATATATATATATATATATATATATATATATATATATATATATATATATATATATATATATGTCTCAAGTTTGTCTTGTACAAACTATCATTTGTGTAATGAAATGTTGTATCATATCCCATTTGGTATAATGATAACTATTTTTGATCAAATCAGGCGAGGATCATAAAGGATTAACCATTATAATAGGAAATTGAACCAGTAGGCTATGTTTGGCTTGAGTACTATTTTGAGTTAATAAGCCTTTATTCCTTAAAATTAAATAGCACGTGTAAACGGTTCAAAATTTGAAGGAGGATTAAGTTGGACTATTTAGTCCTTTGAAATCAAATAGTCCAAAGTTTAGAGACTATGGGGTTGGGGGATTGTTCCATAGAAATAGCAAGTGTAAATCACATTCAATGGTTGACATGTGTCTAGCGAACTACACCCCAACTCAACCAGCGGTGAGGAGCGAAAGGCGTCCCTTCTCGCCAGGCCAAGATGAAAGAACATCCCCTCTCGCCAGGCCTGGACAAAAGGCGGTCATTCTCAAACCCCTCATCGAAGGTTAGTCACCATCACATTAAATGCACGGTCGGAGTCATCATTACACCCCCGTCGAAAGTCTTAATGACTCGTCAAACCACGACAACACCTGGGACCCTCTATCACCATCGCATTAATCACAAGAGTGACTCATAACACTCGCAGCCGACACCTATAAAGTATTAGCCGAATAAGCTGACTGCTTGGACTCGGCCAAAGTTACATAAATATCCTGGCCAACTGGGTATAAATAGGCACATCGCCTATTGACCAAAGGTATGCAATTTTCTGCACATTTAGAGAGAATTATATCAATTCATTGATCTCGTTCAGGTCATGACTAACTTGATCGTCGGAGGAATCACTGGAGAACCCAACTCGGTTCTAGCGTATTCTGTTTTCGCAGTACTCCCTTCCTATCCGGGGATTAACCATCAAAGGAGATCGAGGGACCTTGAGCTCCTCACAATCAACTCTGAATCCCGCTGTTAAGCAATCGTGCATCAATGTGGGGAAGGGGTTTTGGTGGGGGTTAATTATTATAGTCCTTGGACAAATTTCCGCTTCGGATTAGACTCAAAAAGTACCCGTTTGCCCCTATGCTTTTCTAAACATATCTAGATTTCTCTCACTAATTATTTCCTTGCGCGCGACTGTCATCCCGTCATCTGTCTACCGAGAACAAAAGCAAAAAAAAAAAAACAAAAGAAAATACAATCTCCAGTGATCACTCTGTCTCTTCAAAATGTTTGCAGTAATTATCCTTTTTTCTCCACGGATAATCTCCCCAAGTGTTTTTAATACTAAAGCAAGGAATGGAAATAAGTTGTTCGTACATGTAATAAGATTCAGAATGATACAATATTTTCTTACGAGGGCTTTTGTACAAGTGCAGATTCTTCTTTATAAATTGCGTCATATATATACTTGTATAATAAGTAATTTTTTTGTTAATTGTTCTAAATGCTTAATGTAGTATTATCTTATGTTTTTATGTATTAACTTATTTTAAAATTTGAATTTTTAGTGATTATGATTGCAAGGTCTCAGATTTAGCAAAGGTCAAGGCTAGTAGGAAGAAGGGCATTGTGGACATTCCGTGTTATATCTTGATCCATTACCACTTTTTGTGACAAGTTCCCAAATATGACATAGCCATTAAATGTGTTATTAACAAACTGAACCAAATAAATTATCATAAATTTAACTCATTATAGTCTACTTAATTTTTGTATCTCAATTATTATAGTGAGTTAAGTTAATCTCGAGATTAAACATGTCCGAATCCAAACATGGCTGTAGCCCTTTAAGAATGTTATTATACCATTTGTGGTCTAACTAATTTCTTAAATATTTTGTAAAAAAGTAATAATAAGAGTTAATTTCAGGAAAGCCCTAGAAAATCGATAAATATCTCGAGATAAGCTGTCTTAAACATTTTGCAAATAACCCCCTTCACTATTTTAATTCCATCACCCACCAAACCTTGAGTGGCTTTGCATAACCTCTAAACTTCTTTTACTCGAATAAACAAGTTGAAGGCTTGTCACTTGGGGCTGATTGGTTTCTTTGTAAAATAAATTGTAGCAATTGTTGCGGCAACAAAGCGGCATTTTCTATAGAAAATCAAATTTAATTCGTTGTTTGGATATTTACAACTATGTTTTATGAAATATATTTCTAATGCAAATTCAATATTTCATTGAAAAATAATTAATTCTAAACCAGGAAACATAAATAATTTTGCTATAGGAAACTTTGGTGAGTGATTTTCTATTTGGATTTAAAATTATTTTTTATGAGGTGGAATGAATATATATATATATATATATATATATATATATATATATATATATATATATATATATATATATATATATATATATATATATATATATATATATATATATATATATATATGAGGAATATTGGTACCAAGTTCGTAAAAGAGGAACTTGTAGTGGGAATGAACAAATCCGGTCCACACCTCAGGAGAAATAGAGAGGAGAGAGAAGAGGAGAGAAAGATTTTTTTTAAAGTGAGACATGGGCCAAATTTGTCCATCCTATAAGTTCCTTAAGGAACTTGGTACCAAATTTTCCATTTTTCTCTATATATATTACAATAACCACGTTATGTTGCGGCATATCCTAATATCATTCTTCTGTAAAACACAACACACAACAAAAGACATAAGTTTATCTAGGGTTCGTCACGGTAGATGAGCAAATATCACAATAAAGAATCTAATGTCACAATAAAGAATCAAATGTCACAAATTGGGTGTGGAAGTGCATAACTTTTTAAAATTGCTCCAAAATTAAATGAGCAGGATCTAGGGTTACATCACATTAGATGAGAAATCACAATAAAGAATCCAATGTCACAAGTTGGGGGTGGGAAATGCATAACTTTTTCAAAATTGCTCAAAATCAAATTAATAAATGTGGAGAATTTAGTTAATACTTACTTCTTAGGCGATTCGGATATGAGATGATGAAGATGATGAATTAGCATCATGTATTTTATCAAATTTAGGGTTTGGTGTGGGTTGAAGAGGACTTGTCGGGCGGCGCCGGACGGACGGCTTTCGGCGAAGCGCGGATGTGGACTTTGTCGAGGCGGCAACGGCGGCGATCTTCTTACGGCGTAGGGGAGAAAGCGGCGGACTCGGAAAACGAGATGAAATGTGCTCGAGGGTTCTCAGCGAAGACGTTGTTTAGCTAGAGGGTCCTCGTCGGTTGGAAACTCGTCGGCGGTGGGCCGAACTTAGAAGGAAGAGGTTTCGAATTTAGTGGGTGGCGGTTTCGAATGCGCTTCAGTTGGGACAGATTTTTCTTTATTTTAAGTGGGAAGGGTAATTTGAATAGACTATTTGGGAGTGGGTTTCTGATTTTTGGGGTTACTTGCTCTCAACTTTTGTATAAGAAGGGATGTTGCATTTATTGTCCGACCGCTTGTTATCTTGACTCAAGTCGGTGGGTGAGTTTTGTTTGTAACTCGTCGGTTGGTCGTTGTTTGACTAACCATCGATTTTTGGACTTCTCCGTATGTCGGCTAACTCCTTGTTGGCAACGCTGGTCAGGTCGAATACATGGAACTTCATAACCATCACTGCTAATTCCTCCATCATGACGTGTGTTGTTGGTTTAACTACGCCGAGGATATGATTATCCGATGTCAACATGACCTTCACTCGCCGATTATTCCTCTCTTGGAGATTATGGTGGGAGGAATTAAGGGTTACCGAGTTATCCTTAAGAATATGGGTTTATTCTCCAGAACTCCTCGTTGAAATTTTGGAAACAGCTTTATACTGTAATCCTAGTTGAGTAGGATACATCGCTACGGTGGTCGATGCCATCCAAGACGATCGAAGTTATCCCTAAGAATATTTTTGTGAAAATATTCTTCCTGAACTTCTACAAATTAGGAAACAGCTTATACTGTAATCCTAGTTGAGTAGGATTAGGCTACGTTATCGTCGATGCCATCCGCAGACGATCGAAAGTTATCCCTAAGAATATTTTTGTGAAAATATTCTTCCGGAACTTCTGACAAATTAGGAAACAGTTTATACCGTAATCCTAGTTGGAGTAGGATTGTGACGCTTGATCGCCATTATCCGCGACGATCGAAGTTATCCCTAAGAATATTTTTGTGAAAATATTCTTCCCGAACTCTCGATAAATTAGGAAACAGCTTATACTGTAATCCTAGTTGAGTAGGATTAGGCGACGTTGATCGGCCGATGCAATCCGCACGATCGAAGTTATCCTAAGAATATTTTTTGTGAAAATATTCTTCCCGAACTCTCGA
>CM022706.1:81293325-81334733 GCA_012295165.1 Asparagus setaceus
TTATGCCTACACCGTGTCTTCTTCAATCGGAGAAAGACTAAACCGCAACGCTGTGAGGCGTTGACTTTATCCCTTCTTAGGCTTCGGATAAAATGCCCTGTAATCGAACTCCTGTCTTCTTCAATCGGAAAAGACTAAACCGCAACGCTGAGGAGGCTGACTTTAGGGTTATCCAACCCCCACCCTCAACGGGTTTGATGAGCCTTTACCAACTACCGCTTGAGTTGGGCTAGCATGTAGATTATCTAAACCGTTCTACACACAACGCTGTGCTAAAAGAATGAAACTCTCTTAGACTTAATGCTACGATGTTGAATAATGAGGGCTTCGTCTTTTGTCACGGGAATAGACTACCCGGCAACGCGTGGTAGGCGTTGGCTTTATCCCTTCTTAGGCTTCGGGATAAAATGCCCTTAATCAACTCGTGTCTTCTTCAATCGGAGAAAGACTAAACCGCAACGCAGTATAAGGCGCTGGCTTTATCCCTTCTTAGGCTTCGGATAAAATGCCCTGAATTGAACTCGGTGTCTTCTTCAATCGGAGAAAGACTAAACCGCAACGCCAGAGGCGTTGGCTTTATCCCTTCTTAGGCTTCGGATAAAATGCCCCGCACTGAACTCGTGTCTTCTTCAATCGGAGAAAGACTAAACCGGAACGCTGCAGAGTATTGGCTTTATCCCTTCTTAGGCCGATAAAATGCCCCAAGATGAACCTTGGTGTCCTCTTTGACCGGAGAATGACTGAACCGGATTAAGATTGATTGAGGTGGGGAAGGAAGAATGTGTTCTATTTCCTGATGAGGCTTAACAGCCAGACCTCTGCTGTAGGAATCAAAAGACTCGTGTGACCTTCATCGGACTACCCGGTCCGAAAATCTCCCAAGATACCTTCAATCGGCGCTACCTAAGATGAAGATGGAACTAAGAGTGGGATCTCCACCGAGAACCAAAAGACTCAGCGACCTTCACGACAACCTGGTCCGAAAATCCCGGCATACCTTCATCGGGCTACCTAAGATGAAGATGGAACTAAGAGTGGGATCTCCACTCGAGAACCGAAGAGACTCAAGGCGACCTTCACCGGACAACCTGGTCTGAAAATCCCGGCGCTACCTTCACCGGCGCTACCTAAGATGAAGATGGAACTAAAGTGGGATCTCCACCGAGAACCGAAGAGACTCGTGTGACCTTCACGGACAACCTGGTTCGAAAATCCCCCAAGATACCTTTAGTCGGCGCTACCTAAGATGAAGATGGAACTAAGAGTGGGATCTCCATTCCGAGAACCTGAGACTCGAAGCGACCTTCGCCGACAACCTGGTCCGAAAATCCTACAAGATACCTGGGCGCTACCTAAGATGAAAGATGGAAAGAACCCTCCGCTTATCACGAAAGGATCTTACTTGGAGAGGAAGAATTTTATATTCTATCTCCAGTAAAAGGGATTTTGATTGGGCCTCTTGTTCATAGAAGGAATCAAGAGGAGATTGTGGCAATGTGTAATTTGTAGGCCCACCACAAGGAATTTGATCGGTGGGGAAATTATGATGGAGGATAAATCTAGGGTTATCCTCAAGGAAAGTGGGTAACACATCCCACGAGGAACTTCCGCTGAACGGGTTATCCAAGATACTAAGGGTAGTATTTCTTCAGAACTTCCCATTTATCTAAGAATTGCCTCGCCATTTAGGGTAATTAGGCGATACGCACCATTGGAGACCGCTTCTATTACAAAGCCCCCCATTTAGGTTCAATTTATTTCTTGGAAGTGAGGATTATCGGTCGCCGAAAGCGAGGACCAAATCTCCTTCTCTAAAGGTTCTTCACGAACTTTCTTGTTGAAAGCCCTTGACATCCTAGCTTGGTAGAACTCAATGCATTGTTGAGCCTCCGTGCTTCTCATCTAACATCTCGAGCTCTTCGAGGCGCTTCGATGTTGTTCTTCGCCATCTCTGCTGAAAGGGCGGCGCGGCGACGGGATCTGAATTTCCAATGGAGAATCGCTTCACACCCAGACCGTGGAGTACGGGTTGCTCCCGCTGGTGTGCGTATGTACAGCGATATGCCCGTGAAAGCTTCTCCGAAGTTTATCGTCCCGCCTTGCTTGTTATTCTTCACAAGCTTCGACAAAATTTTGATGATCGCTTTGTTGAACGCGCCAATCCATTTGTCGCTGGATTATAGGCCGTTGACGAGACATCTTGTATCTTGAATTTCGAAAACCCGATGAAGGAATTGCCGATGAATTGGGGACCATTGTCATGCACGATCCGTCTTGGGACACCGTCGGTAGATAACATGGTGTTTGATAAATTTGACGACACTCGCTTTCACTTCACTTTTTAGCGATTGCTTCCCCACTTGGAGAAGTAATCGGTGATCGCTAGAATAAACCGATCGCCTTTGACCGAGGAGGAAAATGGGACCTACAACATCCATTCCCCATGTCTCGAATGGCCGATGTGGGCAAGGATGCAACCGCCTGGAGGTGATGCATATAATTCGCGGAATTTGACACGCGTGGCATTTCCGGCGTACTCGCAGCCATTAATCATTGTTGGCCGGTAGCCCATTCTCTCGATTCGATCAGAGCTTGGGACCGGTCAGGCGCACTACATTCGCTTCTTGCTTCCCCGAAGGACCTCTTTCGCCTCTTTGTTTGAGAGGCATCGAGCAAAGACCATCGTATTCCTACGATATAACATCCGGGTCTCGTGGTCGTAAAAGAATCTTTGAGCTCTTCACGGACCGACTTCTTCTCCTTTACGCCGGTAGAATACCATGTAAGACGAATCGATGATAGAAAGCGCCAATCTCGGTTCCAACTTGGTTTGGGTTGTATACACTTCTTTGGTAACTACCCCTTATCTTCTTGTGTCTCATCGATAATGGTACGTAAGAGTTGGTGAGTCTCCGCGGACTAGTTGCTCGGTCTCAGGTTGTGCTAACGCATACATAACGCCGCCAGCAGCCGCAGAAGCGTTTGGAGACGCTGGATATATTCGATGAAAAACTCTTCAATGAGTCGCCATTTCCACGGCTACCCGATGATAGGGGACAGATCGGTTCCTAACTTCAGAGTCACCACGACTCGCTTAACTATCGCCAGAATCTCCATACGCCGAGATATTCGACCCCGCCTTCTTACGGCTAAGTCCGATAAGTAGCGTTGTATTCGCTACGTTATTGGAACAGTTCTAAGTGAATAAGCACGGGCATGACATGATTCCTGGAAATCAAGACAACTCCGACTCAGCGGAGATTTTAGAACATCCGGGTACTCGCCACATTGGTGGCCCGAAAAGCTCCATCAAAATACAATCGCCATATTTGTTGGTGCGATGTAGTGTTGACTTCTTGAACTTCATCCGAAGATCATCATATAGCTCAATCGTCCATCATTGTCGGGCGTACCAAGAGATCGCAAATCGCTTGTCCTTTGACCGACTTCGTTGTTTGAAGTGCAAGTCATATTGGGACAAGAGCAAAGCCCATTTCAAACGCCAACTCATTGAGGTCGTCATATAAATATCCGACCGATTTACGCGAGATAACATAAATCGTCGTCCGACTAAATAGTGCCGCATTTTCAATCGCGAACACTAGTGCAAGGCACCGCCGACCATTGGATAACGACTCAAGACCGACCAATGTTCGCTCGTAATACATCGCTCGTTCGCGGACCGCCGCCGCCGCCTTTGCGCTGAAGTGATCCGCCTTTGACGTAGATCAAAAACGGTTTTCCCGACCGCGGCAACAAGAACAGGAGGTTTAGCGAGATACGACTTGATCTCTTCAATGCTCGCGGCGCCGCCCCAAATATATGACACGCCCTTCTTGTTCAACTTGGAGAACGGGTGGCACTTCCGGATAGGTTCGATATGAACCGCCGGATGTACGCCAATCGTCTTGTAACCCCCGAAGTTCTCTCGATTTCTGAGGTTGCAATTCTTGAATCGCCTTCACTTTGTCGGGATCGACGGGATTCCTTTGTTGGTGACCGACGGCCAAGGAACTTTGCACCGACATCCCAAGGAAGGACTTGGCAGATTCATCTTTAGTCGATGAGTTCGCATGAGTTCAATACCGCTTCTAAGATTTTGATGTGATCTTGTCATTTCACGCACCAAATCGCCGACGTAGCATTCGACCATTTTCCGAAGATGATCCCGAAAATCTCCGTCATTGCTCTCGGTATGTTGTGCCGCATTTTTGAGGCCGAACGGCATGACCGTGTAGCAATATATGCCAATGGGCGCTCAACTGCGGTAAGTTCAGCGCCATCTACATCTTGATCGATTATACCCGAAAAGCCATCCATAAGGACATCCTCTCAATCCACATGTATTGTCAACTATGACGCCGGTGATTGGCGAGGGAAATCATCCTTGGGCAAGCAGGCGTTTAGGTCTCAGAGTCTCTACGCATCCTAATCGAACCATTCTTCTTCATGACGGACTATATTCGCCACCCAATCCGATGTTGAATTTCCTCATTTAATCCCGATTCTATGAGTTTCTTCACTTCCAACAATTGCCTCCAATATTTGTGGACTAAACCGCCTTTTGCTGTTGTTTGACAGTTTGACATCCGCTTTGATGTTGAGGCGATGTTGTCGCATTAGGGTCGAGTCCTCGCATGTCCTCGTAACTCCAGCGAATACATCGATATACTCCCCGATTAGGGCAATCAACTCTTCCTTTCTTCCAAGGGAGAGTATTGCTGATGTTTATGAGTTTAGGATGCTCTTCATCCCCATATTAACCTCGACTACCTCATCCTTAGTGGGGGTTCTCTTTGTTCGAACCTATCCCCAAACCGCTCTTGGAGTTGATGGATCCATGGGTCTTCCCATGTTGGCATGTCTTCATCACTCTCAACAAGAGCGAGGATCGATCGTAGCCATATTTGACATTAAAGCCTTGAAAGCTCCGGTCGGTGTCATCCCAAGCCGAAGAGTCGACGAATGTCCGCCTCTCACCGGTGGATTATTATCAATCGACCACGAGCATTCATCTTTCGAGGAGGATTCATATCCCAACCTCTGCTGGTCGTATTGGTGATTACCCTTGACAATTCATCGCCTTTGACTCCGATCTTTCACAAGCATTTTGTTGCCAAGCCTATCAAAGACCGACGCCTTCTTCGAAGGCAGTGCGCTATTCGACAACATCGCTCGATTAGTTTGAGAACACGGACAATGCGTGTTCAATTCGGGAATTTCTTTCGAGATTTACTGCACTTCAAAGACGATAGTACAACTCATCGGCATGAATGTTGAGCAACCCTTCGTGTTGGTATGACTTCGTATAACGCCATCGCCATCGATGAAAACGCCTCCTTCGAGGATGAGTCACATTATCGAGGTTCCAAGAGTCACTAATCTCAACGTCACTTTGCGAGCCGGTTCGACCGCTCGAACTTCGATCCAATTCCAGTGAGAGCACCACAGAATCTTCTTATCACGGTTGAGGTGGGTGCAACCCCGTACTGTGAGTGCCCGACTTCCTTAACGGGCCCAATCGTTCTTTGATCGAAATTTTACCGATCATCGTGCAACGGGCGGAGGCTTTAACACCATTTTCTTGCTCGGGATACGCCAACAAGATTGACCGAAGCAGCACGAGCCGATGGAGATCTAGATGAGATCGCCGAGGTGTGATCTTCTTTGAATCAAGTCACCCCACATGCCGAGCCTTAGTCGAATCTTGAGGTGGTGATTCTTGATCGACGCTTTCGCCTTCGTCCGCATCGTTGTTCCGATTTCGACTCCAAACTTGGCGATTTTCGCTTCTTGTCCACTTCTACATCCGCCTCCCGAACTAGAGCCCATGTGTGTGCAGTAACGACGGCGCCCGATACGTTCTTCAAGTGTTGATCGGTTCCGCTTTGACGCGAACCCAATCATTTGTTGACGGCTTGGAGAGCGTGCACCTGCTGATGAGGTTCTTGACCACTCCTCGACTTCAGATCCACTTTGTAGCGACACCGCCGACCGATTCCGTGGCCTTGGCGAACTCCGCCGAGAGTTCCAGACGCCATCAGCCGGTGATCTCGTACGTGATCCGCAATCTTGGATGCCGGAAGGATGCCATTTGGTGCAACTCGCAACGGCGGAGTTAAGATCCTTGGCTTAAAGTTCCGGAGCCGAGGACAAACGGATCTTTGGCACGAGATCCTTCTCGATTTGTGGGGAGGACGACCGACAAGGACGATAGTATAATACTCACAGCCGAACCCGAATCAACTTGATTCGGTTGACTTCACTGGAGCTAATTATTACACCCTACAGAAGTTTTTCGACGGCCCCAGCCGGTTAGCTGCGGGGTCAAGGGGCCCCTTTATGGTCCGGCTACCGAATTTTTTTTTTTCCTATCCGCCCTTGAGGCCTTTGACTTCTTCTTCGACCGATCCGATCCGCTGGCTATTTACACGACGCGCTTAATTGAAGCCGCGGCTCCCACTGTGGTCGCCACTTGTTCGCGGAAAAGTTGATGATTGTCATTGATTTGAACTTGCTTACAAACTTCACGCTGAAACAAATTCAAAGAGAAATATCGCCTTTTATTTTAAGACTTACAATGAAAATCAAACAAGATTACAACTTTTTATCCTTAGAACAAACACGAGGATCTCTCAATATATCGGATCCTCGCTATGGGTTCTTTGCGGCCGGGACTTATTGTGTCCGTGGACCACGCGCAATCCCGATCCGTAGAGACCCGTTCGAACTACAGATAAAGGGCTCGCTTCAAAGGCGAAACGGTTACCGAGGGGATCACACTCACGAAGGAGAGGATCACGGAGCGGTGAGATCTACTAGGAGAAATCACAAGCTATCCCCGAGATTAAGACGAAGCTTAATCTAGAGGGTATCAGAGTTCGACCAATTCTGTTACCTTTTGATTGAAGATCCGACGTTGATCGACTTGTGCTCCGTTGCTCGAACCGGCCGATTACTGTAGATCTCGCAAGAACTCTTCAAGTCCGAGCCTTTGAAAGATCCCAAAATCCATCGAAGCCGGCCTCCAAATCCCCCGTCCAAGTCCTCCTCGAAGATGACACCCTATTTATACAATGAAAGGGGGTGCCCACACTTGGTGGCTCGGCCACTGGTCAGCCACCTCGCCAAGTTGGTCGAGGTGGCTCGGCCAAGTGGTTGAGCCTCCTCCCACTTGCCGAGCACCTGGCAGTTGTCGAGGTGGTTCGGCCAGTGGTTGAGCCACCTGGCCACTTTGGCCGAGGTTTACATGCGCCGCTTTGCGGCGTTTTCGCCGCTTTATGCTGTTTCTCCGTCGATTCTTTGTCTTCCGCTTAGTTTTGCTCTCGGAATGTCGTGTTTGAGTCCGTGTCCGATCAACTTTCGAGCTCAAACAGTTCGTTTGCATCGACGGACTAAGTATGGTTGATTCCGCCTCATCGACGTTTGAGTTTAATCAACTCGGACGCCGTTTCATTGGCTCAGACGCTTTGCGACCCACTTCACGCGTGTTCGTGGACTCGCTTTACGCGCTTTTGCAACGCCGGTTTGTCGAATGGATCGCCGGTTGTCAACCCACCGCCACGAAGTTTCGCTCGTACCGATAAGCAATTTTATGCCTACGCCTACAAGGCACGACCGGTGGCAAAGGGTACAGCCGCACATACGGCATTGACTACGATGAGACTTTTGCACCGCTGGCGAAGATGAGCATCGCTCGACCGATCTCTCTCAAGCAAATAGTGGATGAAAACTACACCAACTAGACGAAGAATGCGCTTCATGGGGATCTAGTGGAGGAGGTGTATATAGAGATATCACCAAGATTTGGCACGTGACGCATTGGGTAAAGTCCGCAGTCAAGAAGTCTCAGATGGGTAAAGCACCTCCGAGCATGGTTCGATAGGTTCAGGAGGGCTATGATTGGTATGGGATACAAGCAAATCAATGCCGATCATACTGTGTTCTTTCAAAGAAGTGAGGACCACATCACTATGCTTGCAAGTATGTAGATGACATGATCATCACAGGGATGATGAGAAAGAGATTGCCCAACTCAAGGTGAGATTGAGCAAAGAATTTGAAGTGAAAGATCCGGGTAAGCGATACTTTCTTGAATAGAGATAGCTCATGGAGCCGGAGGGGAATGTTCTCTCCCGAGGAAGTATGCACCGATCTTCTTACGAGACGAAATGTTGGGTTGCAAACCCGCTACTACACCGATCGATCGAGGTTCAAGCCGATTGCCGAGGTGAGAACCAGCTTGATCGTGAGAGATATCGAGGCTGATTGGTAGGTTGATCTATCCGAGTCACACGCCGCCCGCATATTTCATTTGCGGTGAGCGTGGTGAGCCGCCACTACGCATGACCCGAAAGGGTCATATGGATGCAGATATTAGATCCCGGCATTCGAAAAGGCCCCTCGGCAAAGGGTCGATATTCGTGAGGAGTGACCATATGAACATTGAGGGCTACCGTGACTCGATTGAGCTAGTCATGAGATGATAGGAGGTCTACCTCGTGGTACGACATATTTATAGGAGGCAACTTAGTCTTGGAAAAGCAAGAAGCAACTGTGATGACAATATCAACAAATAAGAGTACAGAAAGCAATGGCGGGGGTTACTGAATTGATGTGGTAAAAGCATGCCGGTGGAGCTAAAGCTAGATCAAAGGGCCAAGATTAGGTTGTGGTGCGACAACAAGTCAGCTATCGCGATTGCCAACAACCCAAGGCAAAGATGACGTAACCAAGCACGCCGAGATTGACAGTGTTCTTCATCAAAGAGAAGTCAACAAAGGACTATCGAGTTAGCCATGTTCCAACTAAGGATCAGCCGCAGACCGCTTGACTAAGGACTTAGCTCAAGAGACCTAGCTAGAGGTGTGACAAGATGGGCTTAATAGATATCTTTCCATCTTGAGGAGGAGTGTTGAAAGTTATCTTTATGTTAGATAGAATAGACCCTTTTGTTTAGTCCTACATCGGATAGAGTAGAAAAATGAGACCACTCCTCTTGTATATATAGACCCCAATACTAATGAATAAAATAGCACATTTCTCTTGATTTGTCTTGTTTCTAACAAAATCAGCTTTTCAAGTCGAATGCAACGAAAATCAAAGATGCATCAAGCATACCAAATTGCACCTAGTGCTTAATTCCTTTGAATACATATTGCCAGATTAGTAACCATTATCAATAATTTGTTCCATACGCTGCCTTCACAGGATGTATCTGTTTCCACCTAGTCTCCCTTGGTTGCATGCATTATGTTTGTTTGCAAGTCAGTAGCTGGTCATAAAAGACTAGACTTCTTTGTCAATGGATGAACTGCACAGAAAAAGAAATTTTTGACAGGGAACTGGAAATTAGTTTTAACATGTTATCTGTGTTTTATGAATGTACAACAGAAAGGAAAAATTGAACTCAATGGCTGTGAAATGTTATAACGGTTTGAGAGGTCAGAACAGAGAAAACAAAACTTGCTCTGAAACCAAATTCACCCTCAAAGAATAGTGCATAATGAGTGGGTTATAACGCGATGCACATGGTTGTGACAAGGCTAGCATTCATGTAGATTCTGAACCAAGAGGCATCCATGGAGTCTCCAATTACTTGAAAAAGGCACTGAAAGACTTATGATTTGCGACATGGAATTTCAAGATTGTTTTCTGTTTTATTCTTTGGTTGTATATGTACTTTAAGTTGGAAAGCAAGTCCCGTTAGAAAAATCTAAAAAAATTTCCCCTTTCTAGAATTTCTTAGTCTAGGCGGAATGTTGTAGTGTTGCTTTTTGGATGAACGAGCTTAAATTGCATGACCACATATTTCTTTTTATCTGCCAATTGACTTAGCGCAAGCCCCTCTCTTA
Organism: Asparagus setaceus; assembly: GCA_012295165.1. Lineage (NCBI taxonomy): Eukaryota > Viridiplantae > Streptophyta > Magnoliopsida > Asparagales > Asparagaceae > Asparagus > Asparagus setaceus. The sequence goes on from CM022706.1 coordinate 81,303,180, forward strand.
TATATATTTTCCTTTGCGAGGAATTTGATAGCTGTATATATACTTAAGGTTAACAATCTTTTATGGAGCTTTGTGTTGCATTCATCCAAGAACATCTTGGTGGAAAAAAGTTTTGATGGTGAGGACAGTGCAAGTAGAAGCATGGGTAGTTGCAAGTGCTCATATGTTCAGGTATTTACTTGCTTTGCTAATTCATTCTGTATATGAGTGTAGTAGTTCAAAATCAAGAAAAATATTTCCCTTCCCGTAGCATTTTTAGATGTTAATGTACAGCTTCAGAATCCTATTTTTACCAAATTCAAAGGGCCTCTATTTAACTCTGAGTTCACATATACGATTCACACTCAAAGATGCATATGCTTCAGCACCATGTGAGCTGAAGTCTCTTCATATAATGTGATACAGTACAAAATATTATATCACCATTTTCCTATCAACTACTCATCTACTTCTGGATTTTCCATTACCAAGTTACAAGAATCAAAATATTAGGTAAGCAATGGATGCAAAAGGACCAAAATAACTTTTAATTGAGCAAACTGATATGACATTGATCATAAGGGTAAGCAATGAATGGAAAAGGATTAAAATAACTTTGATTGAGCAAACTGATTCGACATTGATCATAATGGCAAGTGATGTTTCTTACGATTCACAGATAGATCCGGAGCAAAATAACTTCAATTGAGGCAGTTGCAACTATTCAATATTGGCTCAGCATAATAAATATCAGTTCAATTATATTATTTCTTAATAAATAGGTAAACTGCGGAAAATCCACTATGGCTTGTAGGAATAAAAGAAAATCACTCCAAAATATAAAAGGGTCTCATTTTCAAATAGGGTAAGTGATCATCAATTTCCAATACGATCAAATGTGTGTTTATATGAAGTACAGATGATCATATCCTATGACCACAACTTTTGCATCCATTTAACTTAATGGTGGTCATACTGTCACTTTTAAAACCGGTGTTTTGTGAAGCTTGCAAACCTTTAGGGGGTATTTTCTTTCTAAGTTACCCTTAATTAATTGTGTATTTTTTTGTCCTCTTCGAAAAACCAAGTATAAGCAAGACATAAAATTTCCATGTGACTTGCACATGATACTTTACTATCTTCTTTTAGTTAAATGTTAAATAGTTGAATATTCTTCTAAAAAGTTCCATGTGACTTGCACATGATATAAATTGGTTAATTACGTCCTTAAAGTAAAGTTGATTGGAGTAAGAACTAACTTTAGAGCAACTTTAGGTGAGAGTAAATAAGGTTGAAGAGGAGTTATCTAAGAGCCTGTTTGGTTACTTTTTTATAAAACGCGTCGTTGCTACAGTTCCGCGGAATTGGATGATCTAGCTATCCATGACAGCTACAGTATGCGACCCAATTTCTCAACTTTTACTGTGAATTGCTGAGGGACTGCCAACTCAGCTACAGTAGCACTACCATTTTAACTTACCAAACAGAGGAGTTGGTTGTAATACTGTAGCACTTGACACCTACAATATTACAACCCTAAAAAACTCTCAAAAAGTTGGCAACCAAACAGGCCCTAAGTTGAAACTGTCAACTTTAGGAGTATAATTGACCAATTCTTATCATATCGAAATTATATAGAAAGTTTTAGGGAATTTTTTTTTAAAGGTTTAACGATAATATTTCAACGTTTAATTAACAAAAGAAAGTACTATGTTACTTTAAGAAACAGCAGGGCATTTAAATGTCAAGAAAAGAAAAGTGTAGGGTATAGAAGTGCAAAGTTGTGTAAACTATAAGGTAGCTAAGTTCTGTTTAGCTTTTTTTCAAAACAAAAACGTTTAATAATTATGTATTGTATATGTTATTAAGATATCCTTATACGGAAGTGAATATGTATATTGGTCATGCTATTAGGGTGCACATGGTCCCGATTTGACTCGGATATGATGCTTATCATATTCAGTATTCACTTACAAATCATGGATATCGATACGATACCGGATATGCCTCAAGAAGGAAAATTTTTATCCATATCCGCTAAAATCGGATATGATTATCAATATGCATGCGGATACATAATTGGATATACACACAACTACAAACGGATAATGAAAACTATATAATATTGAGAAAAAATATTGTCCATATGATACAAGATAGTTCATTAATATGTTTGTTATCTAAAAGCTACGATTAAATATCTTAATCATAAAAAGTAAACCTCAAATCCATTGATCTAAGGGTTAAAACTGCTCCAATAGTAAGACCAATATAAATACAAATATTTCGGATATGGATCCAAATATTTCATCGCATAATCATATTTGTAGCAATATCGTAACAGTAATAGATTTTGTAGCCATATCCTTGTCCTAATGGATAATGATATGTAAATTTTCTTGGATACTTAATATTTTTGTGCACACTTACATGACATGCAATTCATATGGCATCTGCATCAATCAATCTACCTTTTACAACCTAAAGAAAAGGCTAAAATAATAGAAAAAAATATAACATAAAAACAAATTAACATTATCAAACCACAGATTTGTTGATAAAGTACAAGTAGTAGGATCATATGGAATGATTTGGGTTCAAAGAGAAAACAGGAGTACTCGGTCCAAACTCACATATATACTACAACAAATACATTTATTTGTCGATCCCCTCAAGAAAAACAATATCAATTCCACCGCTCCAATTTCATGTTTTTATATAACAGTCGTTAACTTCGGCAAATTAAGATTATTTTCCGGTCCTCACAATGAAATGGGACATAATATAAAGGTGATCGCCATCCATAAATAAAGTGTACTTTACAGAATTTTGGAATATAGCTAGTTAGTGTCATATGAAAAGGATTTTTGAGAGCGGAGTTTTTCGTCGTTGTTGCCATTGACCTCTATTGCGCGTGCATCCCACTTCACTCCTGCAGCAAAAGATCGGGCTTCTTCGATTAGGGAAGCTGAATCAAGCAGTATCACCGGACCCTGCACTTGTCATAGTATCTGCTTTTCAATTGAATTGTAACATGAAACCAAAGGTGCATTACCTCTACTAAATTGTACTTTTGAATTTACAATGACAGAGATTTGTAATTATTATCAATATTTCGCTTCGTATGTTGCTTACAAAGGATGCATCTGTTATGCATTCAAACACCTTCTTACTAAATTGCATTTACTACTTCATTCTTTTCCCAAACATTCATGGAACTGAAAGACTCATGATTTGCATAAGAAATTAGGCGCAGAATTAGGAAAGCTGTTCTGTTTTGATCTTACAAGTACTTCAAAGTTAAAAGTATATCCCGCTGGCAACATCTTTGATCTTTTTCCTTTCTAGATTTTCGTAGTCCTCGCTTTTTGGATGAACAAGCTTAAATTACACCACATTTTTCTTCCAATTTGTCAATTGGACTTAGCTCAAGCCCCCTCTATTGTAGATAATTTCCTTAGGCACGAAGTTCACAGCGACGCATAAGGTTTCTTGTAAAAATCTTTCATGGAGCTTTGTATTCCTTTCGATCAGCAAGAACATCCTGAAGGGAAAAAGGCTTTTATGATGAAACCTAGAAGCATGAGTATCTGCAAGCAAGCGCTCATATTTTCAGCAAAACATATAATTTCTAAAAGAAGAGTCAAATAAATAGTTCATACCTCTGGTCTCAATATACGATCGATGTGGAAGAATATATCAAGCATGGAGCATCTAAGGTGCTGATGAGCCTCAACGGAGAGCAATCCTTCAGCATGAGCCATATCATAAGTTCTTGGATATGAAATGCTTCACACCTAAGAACAATATCATTCAATAAATGAGTTAATAGAGAAAAACATAAAAGAACAAAACTTATGCAAAAGATATGTTATCATCCATTGTCAATAAGTTGAATCCATGTTTTAAAGTGGTGAAATTCGTTGACATAATTCCACAATCTCGAAATGGTTTAGTTACTAGACAAGCCATAGTTACGTAAATGACAAACAAACAAGCATTTACTCGGGACATGCCAAGAGACACACAACCGTTAAAAGGAAAATGAGGAAAAGAAACAGAGTGGATGCAAGTGGATACACCAAATGCACAAACGAGGAACATTTCTATTAGTTGAAGAGGCCATTAAAAGAAGAGGGGAGGGTTTGGGGGCGGGGTCGGTCTTAATCTTCGCATTGAAGGATATGATAAATTAACCGCACATGAATAGATTCTACCGGTTTGTCTGGTGTTTTTAAACATTATACATGGCTATACAACACTTTAGGACTCTCCGGTCGGTGATACACGAAACTTTATGACATGCAACACAATGAGTTATCAAACCATGGTGAGATCACCTCTCATCATGGTGACCACAACTTCTGATGCACCAAGGCAAGGTTTTATCGGGTCCCACAGAGTTATGGATGACTGACATACATAACTGTTAATTCATGTTATAATATATGTGAATACATGCTTACTAACAATGTCCTCTTTATTAGATTTTGAGGGAGCTTCACACGCAGAATTATTCTGAATAATAGACTTATACCTGTAGAAACTGTTGGTATCATAATCCAATAACCATCTATAACAGTTTTCAACTATGAAACATAAACTAAATTTAAGAAACCTCTACAGGAAAACCGTATGATCTGCAATCCAAGGGCACCACAATCTTGTTAGCCAGACAAGCTCATGCTTACTAGGAAAAATCTCTCCAAAGTTTCTCCTGGCTAAAGTACTTATGTTCAGCTTCATACGAAAGAGACAGAGACTAAAGAGAGTCTACTAGTTTTCTTTTGAAACATTATCCACCCAAGAAAATCTGGATACACTTCTCAAGGCGACCATATTAGTTATTAGCATGGAAGAAGAAAAATAAGTTAATAGTTTTGCTCTCGTAATCATGATAGACAATATAAGTAGACTCTGCTTCATATTAGTTATTACCTACCACGGAAGTATGTAAAGGAAAAGAGATACCTTACCTCAATTATCATACTCATGATTATATGGAAAAGAGATACCTTACCTCAATTATCATACTCATGATTATAACATGAGCAAGATTTCTATTACTCGACTAGCAAATAACACAAACTACCAAACTTTATTTAAAATGTATCCTAGCTGAGCAGGAGAATAGAAATCTAAAACCTCCTGCAAAGCCAAGAAAACAAAGTTCAACTCTTCAAAACACCCGAGCAAAGAAAGCATTGGATAATCTAACCTGAGACAAAAGTTTTACTCTACCATCACAATCAAGCACGCAATTCTTCAACCAAGCACCAAATACCAGAAGCAAAGCAGACTACAACCTACAGTGAAGTTCATAGACATGCAAACATGAAAGAAATATGCTAGTGGAAATAAGACCTTTGAACCATACTAACAACAAGTGTTGGATGTTTACATTTTGGCATAGTGAATGAATCCATATTTACTACTATATGATAATACTATATAAAAATAACATCATGTTCCTTATAACCTTGACTACATTTAGTTGTCCCACAAAGGGTTAAATCACTTTTACTATTTTTAAACTCAACTGAAGATCACTTGATATTAATGATCCTAATTGGGGAGATTGGAACATCTGGTTTTAACTGGAATGACATTACTGGAATATTCTGACAATAAAGAGAGGAAAGAGCTAGGGACCATTATGGATGACCAATTATAAAATGCAGTACTAGTCCTCATAATTGTTTTGATTCTCTGCATGATAGTTCACTGCATGATCTTAATCGACACTGAAGGAACAAACAGATTCAAGGACGAACAAAGTCGAGAGGACCGTCAAGGACGAGGAATAGGGGGTGATGAGCTAGGCTTCGTCCATGTAGTGTTGCGATTCTTACTCCCCTCGAAGAGGATATAAAAAGATTACAAATATACGGGAAGAACTAACATTCTTTATTGTTTCAAAAGAATCTACAACTTCAACCTCCTTACCCATTTTAGGGCTCCACTTTTAAAGCTCCACAGATCTAAATTTGTCTCGTTCACCTTGATTTACTACAATAAATGACTATATATAGAAACCGAAACCCACCTCTAGCCTAACTTCCTTAGTTTGAATAAGATACAAACTCTTTGTCCTGATGAAACTCAAATCTCTTACCCATGATAAAACTCTAATCCTATCCAACTACTTTAAATTAATTAAAAAAAAATTAAAGACACAATTCTAACCGTCTCTATCTTGGCTTTGATTCCCAAGTCACCTGGAGATTTCCCATTGTCGTCTTGAATCTTTGTCGCTAGCATGTTCTAATGATTTTCACTTCAAAATGGGAGCACATACACCCGCACTAGGGGGGTGCCCCGTGACTCTCGCTGTCATGCACGTTATCATGGCTCCATCTCTCTTACTTGCCTAGAGATCCTTGTTACTAGAAACAAACTCTGCTTCTCTTTTAAGCCAAGCATGATAGCGGGCTGATTCGTCTTCTGTGCTCGTGCTCCACATGCACTTCTCTCCTGGTACAGTACATGTGCACTTGTTCTTTTTCCCCTACGAACCGGATGCAGCCATGACCTACATCACTTGGCTGGGACCAGCCAGAGGCACTACCTATCCTGCACCTATAAACAAGTTCAATGTCATTATGTCCTACATTCCTTGCCCGGGCCTGACAGAAGCTCTACCAGTCTCGACCTCCTACAAGCTGAATGCATCCATCTCGGCTCCTACAATCTTGGCTGGGACAAGACATTAGCACTACATGTCCTACACCTCCCCACAAGCCTGATGCAACCATCTTCATGTGTGTCACTCACCCATGCCTGCTTAACAGCTCCACCTAGTCCAACACTATCCTCGAGGCTACACACATCAATCACGATATGCTCTTGCAGTGACTCTGAACAACTGCATGATAGAAACTCCATCGCTAGAATTACGTCAGCCTTTGACTATAGCATCAAAGTCTCACCAGTTGTAGATTTCTTCGCAATGTCTGCCATCAGTTCTGTCTCTCTGTCACCGATGGAACTTTCCTGTATCTTATGACCAATCTGAGCACAATATGAAAAACTAAACCCTTTCACCACCTTCAGAGCATCAGGAATCAACTCCTGGATTGTCAAAATCTGCCTGAACAATCTGATCTGAATTAAAGTTTTTATTAATTGAAATCCTTTTACCATAAGCGATCAAGAAATCATGCATCCTATATTGTTCCTCTTCTACTCCATGTTTCACGCGAACTACATAAGCCCATAAAATAAAAATTCCAGAAGAACCACCCCCCTTGCTGCTTCCGCTTGTCGCTTCACTGCCAGACGGTGAGTTTCTCTCCGGGCGCCTCTGCCTTGTCTTCCTTTTCATTTCTATCATGCATGACATGCAATCCAGAATTCCATGAAACCATCGTGATGTCCGTCCCTCACGTTGGTCTCTGTCGCCTATGTTTGTTCTGCTGGCATTCCACCACAAGTCTTCGGGGCTCCCGCTGCTGTCCAGCTGAATTTGACAGCTATATATAAAGCTAATGCCAATAATTGGTTATAAGGTTTTTTTTTTTCCTTTTCATCCAAGAACTTCTTGATGGAAACAAGCTTTGATGGTGAGGAGTGAGAACAAGGCAAGTAGAAGTATGGGTAGTTGCCAGTGCTCATATGTTCAGCACCACGTGAGCTGAAGTCTGTCTTCCTATAATGATACAGTAAAAATGTTATATCACCATTTTCCAATCACCTCCTTATCTACTTCTGGATTTTCTATTACCTTATTACAAGAATCAAAATATTGGTAAGCAATGGATGAAAAACGACCAAAATAAATTTTAATTAAGAAAATTGAAACTACACTATGATCATCATGGTAAGCCACGTTTCTTACCATTCAGTGCACTCACAGACCAAAATAACTTTAATCAAGCAGTTGCAACTATTCAATGTTGGCTCAGCGTAACAAATATCAGTTATTAAATTAAATTATTTCTTTAATGAATGGGTAAACTACAGAAAGTCCCACTATGGTTTGTAACCACAGGAATCAGAGAAAATCTGCCAAAAAATTTAATCGGTGTCATGAGCTTCATGGTAAAATTGAAGTAAAAGTTAAAGATTGGGGATCCCATGATCTATCTTATGCTAGCAGATTGGAGCCAGTTTTTAGCATCTACATATATTAGCAGGAGTTTTTTTTTTTTTTAAAAAAAAAAACTTCCTAAGAGGACTGTGAAGCATAATGCTAAGATTTGCGGTTCTTTTATATTGGGCAAGCGTGAGGGAATGTATGCTTACCTAAGAAGCTTGGGGGCTTGGGATTGGTCAGAGCAGAGGACTGGAATAAAGCTGCCATGGTGATGCTTTTGTGGGCTATTCATATGAAACAGGATATCTTGTAGATTAAATGGCTCCAAAAACATATCTCAAGAGGAAGTCAGTCTGGTGGTCCAGCCTAGAGCTGCGGACTCTTGCTTTTGGAGGAAGCTCTTACGCATTAGAGCCATGGCTAAACTCTCACATGATCTCTTTTTCCAGTCTCATACTGAAGTTTGTTGGTACTCCACAGTCTGGAGGTAATGTCTAATTTCCTAGACATTAGCTTTGTGTTATGGCTTACAATGTGGAAATGTTTGGTAACAGAAAGTAGATTAATTATCTTCATAATGCATATCCTATGCAATCAAGCTTCAGAATGCATTGATCACTTGTTTTTCCAGTGCCCTTTCTCTGCTATTATATGGAAACAAATCTTGTGTTGGCTTGGAAGGTAGAGGGACCCTTTGTGTTGGAGTGGGGAGATGCAATGGTTTGCTGCTCAGGTGAAGGGTAAAGCATTCAAGAAGAGAATCACCCGAGCTGCACATGCTGCTACAGTACACCATGTTGGAATCTCATAAGATTTTAAAATAGATTAATAGATTGTGTAGTTAGTACGAGGGTTCCTCCTCATGTTAAAATTTGGATTGAGAGCTTGTAACTGAGTTTATTTTTGTTGTTTCCTGGGTATGCCCATGTGGTCCTGTACTATAACGTTCAAACTTTCACTTTCAAACCCGATGTTTTCTGAAGCTTGCAAACCTTTAGGAGTCATTTTTTGTAATTTAACCTTAATAAATTGTGTATTTTCTGTCCTCTCCGAGAAACAAGTATGAACAAAGCATAAAATTTGAAAATAGAAGAGTCATAAAATAAAGGGTTATTTGCATGTATACACCTAAAATTATGGGTATTTGCAAAATACCCCTAAATCTTAGTATTTGCATACCATTCAAATCATCAACTTTGTGAAACAATACCCTAAAATCAACAAAACATCAACTTGGTGCTAAAAATTTGACTAGTTTGTTCACTTTGTTGATAATTTTTATATCGCAATTACAAATTAGCTTATGAAAGTTGATGATTAATTTCTTTGGGGGTAATTTCTTTTTCCAAAATTGATGATTTGATGGATAGTTTTGTAAATACTGAGATTTGGACGTTATTTTGCATACACCCATGATTTAAGGGTATATATTCAAATAACCTTAAAATAAAAAGCTCATACCTCTGACCTCAAAATATGATCAATCTCCAATAATATATCAAGCATGGAGCAACTACAGTGGCATTGATGACCTTCAATAGACCGCAATCCCTCTGCATGAACCATATCATAAGTTCTTGGATATGTTGGAAATGCCTCACACCTAGAAACAACAACATTTAATAGATGAGTAATGAAGAAAAATTCTATAACCAAATTATGCAATAATAAATTATAAAAACATAATCTCGTAATTGTTAATAGGAAATAAGTTAGATCCATGTGTGAGAAGCGGTGATTTTTTTTTCTTTTTGGTTAATGAATAAGAGCTTTCCATTCACTAAAAAGCGAGTTTACATAAATTGATGTGAAACAATGCGATTGCAGGTATGAAGATCAGCGACAGCAATGCTTCACCAAATCAGCGATCGATCTAGGCAGGAAGCTCAAAAAATAAGCGACGTTGATGATGGTTTTTAAGCAAAAATTGCAATGTATTCAGTTTATGACCTTGTAAATTATTCAGAAAATAATTGTAATGATTTATTCTTGTAATAAAGTTCGACTTGTAATATTTAGATAAGCAATTGTATGTAGTCAAAGCAGAATATTTCATCACTTGTTCAAAGCAGAATATAGCACAATGCATGGCCCGATAATAAAATTGATAATAATATGCCGCATAGCGGTTTGAAAATATTAGAAGCGAAAGAAAGTAAACCTTCGCTGGTTGAGGCCGGTTCGATGAGGGAGCTTGAAGGGTGTGGCGACTCAGAATGAATTAGATCCAAATGAACCAAACCCAATTGAACCAAATCCAATTGAACCAAATAGACCCAATTAAACCAGTTCAATGAACCCAAGCCTAACTAAGCCAAACCCGATCCACACAAACTCAGATTAGTTCTGTTCCTCTTCTTCTTCTTGGCGAGGGAGTGAAGAGGAGACAACCAGCAGCAGGGAGGTGTGGCGGGAGGAGGGCGTGGTGGCGTTCTTGGCGGTGTGGGGCTCGCGGGTGACGAGTGATGCCGGCGACGTGGGGCGGGCGAATGGCGAAATCGACGGGTGACAGCGATGGGATCTGAGGCGGACAAGGTGGCGGCTGGGCCGGTGGCTTGGTTGTGGAGGTAGGGTGGGGTTGTCGGCGGCTAGGGTTTCACACCCAAACAAAACTACGGTTTCACACCAGATTCAAGGTAAACGAAAATTTCTTTATTCAATCAATTCACTGATTTGATTCTGATTACAGCAGGGTTTAAATAAGATTACAAAATCAAATCTCTCACAAATCTACCAAATAAATAACTACCAAATAAAAATAGAAATTCAAAATTCAAATCTAATCTACCAAATCTGAACACACTGTCAAATCAAAGCTAAATCTGAAAACACTGCTAAATCAAAACCATATCGCGTGGACCCATTGAGGCTGAAACTTCGGCGTCTCTGTGGCGATAAACTCGGAGAATCGTGGGAGTCGAGATGTCCTCATCATTCTCCCAGTGAGAGAACTTCGACCGTCGAGTGTAAGTCGAAGCAGTGTCATCTTGCTCAAGAAGATCGGATCCGGCCTCGTAAGTCGTCTCGATCGGCGAGGTATCATCGGACTTCAGTCGACCTTTCCAACGCACTAAGTACCTGCGGATACCACCATTGCTAGTAGAAACAATATTATCATCAATAATACTATCAATGTCATGTGCTGTATATGGGGGTGATATCGGGGGAAGTGGTGGTAAATGAAAGCTCTCAGAAATAGGCTCAGGGATAGGCTCATCAACCAGTGGGTTGTCGGGGTTCTAATGGGGGCCTTTGTATTCTACTAAATCTTCAATATTAAAAGTCGAACCAATATTAAAACCTTGGGAAGGTCAAGAAAATAAGCATTATCATTAATTTTCTTGAGAATTTTAAAGGCCACGCCGTGCATGCAACTTTAAGTTCGGGAGGAAACCGTTCGGACGTATCAGGACCATCACATGATCACCAACACTAAATTCTTTGAACCTCCTTTTTAGATTTGCCGCGGTTTTATAGTTGGCATTGCTGTCATTGATCTTGTCACTTATTTCTTTATGCAAATCATGAATGCGAGATGCAAATCACGGATCTTGACTCGGATACCCTATGATGTGCGGACATGGGGACAAGATCTATAGGTTGCCTAGGCTTATACCCATACGACCTCGGTGGACTAATACACGTAGACCTATTCACGGAGTTATTATAAGCAAATTCAGTGGCGAGATGTTGATCCCAATCCCTAAGATTCTCACCAACTAGTGATCTCAAAAGATTACCTAAGCTCCTATTAACTACTTCGGTTTGACCATCGGTTACGAGGATGAAAAGCCGTTGAGAATTGAAGCTTAGTTCCCATTTTGTGCCAAAGGGTTTTCCAAAAATAACTTGTAAACTTAACATCCCTATCAGACACAATTGTTTTCGGTAGTCCGTGCAATTTAACAACTTCATTAAAATATAGCTTGGCCACATGAAGCGTCGAAAGTTTTGGAGCCGCGGTATGAAGTGGGCCATTTTAGAGAATGGGTCCACAACAACAAGGGCGAATCGTGTTTTCTAATTGTTTTAGGAAGTCCTAACACGAAGTCCATGCTGACGTCTTGCCATGGACAATTTGGAACGGGGAGAGGAGTGTATAAGCCCGTATTCTGTTTACGTTGCTTAGCCAGTTGGCAGGTGTGACATCGACCCACTAACCTAACAACGTCACGCAATACTTGGCCAATAAAATGAGATTCAAGCTGCCTCGGCGGTCTTGCTACTCGAAATGTCACCGCAAGGCCTCCGGCATGTAGTTCCCAAATTAAAATTCTCTCGAGAGATGTGTTGGGAATACACAACTTGCGAAGATGAAAAGATATCCATCGCCGGGGAGAAAACCATCTATTTCACGGGTCACTTCATATTCACCATGAAAACACAAAAATCAGGACCACGACTCATCTTGATCTTTGATTTTCTCAAAGCCGACTACTTCGCTCATAATGGAAAGAAGATGCATCGCGGCGTGAGTGCATCCCGTGACCTTATTTTCTACTCCGCTTTATGTTTGATCGTATAGGTGTAGTCACGGAGAATTCAACCCATCGACCATGTCGGCATTCAATTTCTTTTGAGAGTGAATATATCGAAGGGCCTCGTGGTCGAATAGATGACAAATTCTTTGGTAATAAGTAGTGATGCGATTAATGAAGAGATTGTATCACCGCATAGAATTCTTTATCATAGGTAGAATAGCGTTGCCTAGTGTCATTCGACTTCTCACTAAAGTAAGCAGCGGGATGTCCTTCTTGAGATAGGACTCCACCTATGCCAATACCGAGGCATCATGCAATTTTAAAGACCTTAGAATCCGGTAGGCATTCTGGTGCGACATTCTTTGCTTGATCTCCACAAATGCCTTGGTAGCTGCCTTTGACCACTCAAATTAGTCCTTTTTCAAACAATCCGGTAATAGGGGCCATGATGGTACTGAAACCCTTGATAAACCGGCGATAAAAGTAGCGAGTCCATGGAAGCTCTGAACATCTCTAATGTTCTTGGGCTCGGGCCACTCTTCGATAGCTCTAACTTTCTCAGGGTCAGCGGATACTCCTTTAGAAGAGACTACAAATCCTAGAAAAATAACTTTTTGGGTAAGAAAAGTATATTTCTTAGGATTGGCGTAGAGTTGTTCTTTTCTTAACACGGTATAAACTTGTCATGAGATGGTCTATGTGTTGCTCCGAGAATTCGTAAATAAGGATGTCATCAAAGTATACCACCAAGAATTTCCGGTGAAGGAGTACTTGAGTCATCACTCTCATAAAAGTGCTGGAGCATTAGTCGGGCCAAAGGGCATGACCATCCATTCGTATAATCCGTCTTCCGTCTTGGCGGTTTTCCATTATCGCCAGGGGCGGATCTGAATCGATGGTAGCCACTCTTAAGATCAATCTTAGGAAAGATAGTGGCTCGGACATTAAGTCAAGCATATCATCCAACCGGAATGGGAAAGCGGTATTTCACCGTGATCTTGTTGATTGCCGGCTATCCACACACATGCGCCATGTTCCATCTTTTTTGGCGTCGATGTCACGGGGACGCCACGAGGGACTCATGCTTTCTTTCACAAAGCCTTTCTTGGACTCATCAATTTGCCTCTTGATTACGCATGTTCATTGGGGTTCATCGTAGTGAGGCAAATTGGGAAGAGTTGCTCGGGACTAGATCAATTGCGTGTTGGATGTCGCGCATTGATCCGGGAGGTCCTCGGGGAAAGCGTCGGTAATTTTTCCAACAAAGGAGCAACTTCTAGAGGGGCTATTCTTAGGAGTTTCTCTAGCGGCGAGGATGAAAAATGGGGTTCCATTTGCTAACTCTCGGTCGATCTCTTTGGCTCCAATCAGGTTACTTTGGAAGATTTAGGCTGAGTGGGACGCTTATCACTAACTTTTGGTTGAGCTGGAAGGATCTTAACCTTCTTCCCATCGTGCTCGAACAACGGCATGTTTGTGATCACGAAGATATGAACATCGTTATCAAACGGCCAGGGTCTTCCAAGAATGATTTGACCCACGTCCATCTTCAGAACATCGCACCAAATTTGGTCCTTGTAAATGGCGAGTTGGAGAGGGACTAGTCATCTTTCTTGAACATGAAGTGCAGCATCATTGATCCATGGTACATTGTATGGGTTAGGATGGGGTACGGCCTTAAGACCAACCTTGGCGATCCGCGGTAGAGGCTGCATTATCGACTTCCACTATCCACGATCACTTTGCAATTCTTATCGCCAATCTTGGTGAGCGTGTGGAAAATGGAAATCGTCTCCAATCATCAATAGGCTTGGGTTGGGAGATGGGCATCTAACAAGATATGGTGGGGAATTTAATTTGCCTAAGACAACTTAGAATATGATCATCTCATCCCCTCAAAATCATCGGTATCATCATCAATTTGATGGACAAATTCATCGTCGTTAAGCTCGAGGCTTCATATGCGTATTGGCCATCAATGATAGAGATCTTGTGACCGGACAAATTCATTGAAACATGTCCATACCCTTGACACTTGTAGCATTTGACATGAGGGCCAATCTTGGAGAAATCTTTCTGGGCTCCTTGCCCTTGGCGTCGACTCTAAATTTGGGAAGAATTAGGGTTAGATTGATTAAGGTTTGACTAGAGGTAGTGGCACGGGAAGTCAGGGAGGAATAGGATCGGAAATCTTGACTCTTATGGAATTGGTGGGATTTAGCTTCATCTAAATCTTGAACTAAAGCGTAGGCCTTTTCAAGGTATCTACTCCTCTAGCAAAGAGCTTAGTTTGGAGGTAAGCTTCTCAATCCGACTCGAAATTTTGACAAGACCTTCATTGGTGCCTCTTGCTCGATGGTGTGCATTATGCGTAAACAATTCGTCAAATTGAGCAGCGTGCTCCTTTCGAGACTTGGTTCCTTGAGTGAGGCGATGCCACTTGTCAAGTAATCTCGATAGAGCGGCGGCGGAAGGTATTTTCGTTTCATTTCGAATTGCATCTCTCGTAAGTCGGGATTGGTAACTTCGCCTCTAATATGCCTTAGCATCTCGAGTTGGACCAATATTGGCGGTGGTCGATAAGCTTCATTGCGGCTAATTTGACTTTTGAGGCTCCGTCGGTCGCGTACCGGTCGAAATAGCGATCCATATTTTTGATCAATCTAAAGCTGCTTGGTCGAGCTTGCCATCGAAGGTTGGTTCTTCAACCTTAATACTCCTCAAGTATTGCGCGTCGGGATCGGAACCGGGTTGATGGAAGGGCGATGAGCGATATGACCATGTCCATTTCCTTGGTCTTGCGGCGAGTTGCAACCGCACTTCTTCAAGCCTAGCGAGCCTATCGTTGGTTTCGTTCTGAAAATCGGTCAGGGTCTCACGGGTAGTTCTACATTCTTGAGCTATGGCACCTAATTGTCCTGCTAGCTCATCGAATTTCTTAAGGATTGCGGAATCTACTCGCACGACATCTTTGGACTCACTAGATGATTCACTTGACTCTCCTAATCGATATGGTAAACCCGTGCAGTGGGCATGCACTAACAACTAAATGAGGTGAATGGTATGCGCTATCAGCTAAATGAGCTGAATGGTAAATATTTTTTTTTAAATAAGACTCAATTAAACTATTCTAAATTTTCCTAACCTAGAACCACGCTCTGATACCAAAAATGATGTGAAACAATGCGATTGCGGTATGAAGATCGGCGACGACAATGCTTCTCCAAATGTCGATCTGGCGAGAAGCTCAAAAATAGCGGCGTTGATGATGGTTTTAAGCAAAAATGCAATGTATTCGGTTTATGACCTTGTAAATTATTGGAAAATAATTGTAATGATTTATTCTTGTAATAAAGTTCGACTTGTAATATTTAGATAAGCAATTGTACGTAGTCAAACGAATCGCCGCTCACTTGTTCAAACAAAATATAGCACAATGCATGGCGATAATAAAATTGATAATAATATGCCGCATAATAGCGATTCAGAAAATATTAGAGCGAAAAGAAAGTAAACATTAAATGCAGTTGAGCTGGTTCGATGAGGGGAGCTTCTGAAGGCGGTGCGACGACTCCGAATGAATCAGATCCAAGTGAACCAAACCCAATTGAACCAAATCAATTGAACCAAATAGACCCAATTAAACCAGTTCAATGGACCCAAGCCTAACTAAGCCAAACCCGATCCACACAACTCCGTCGGTTCATTCCTCTTCCGGCTTAAGGGGTGAAGAGAGACAACCAAACGCACGAGGAGGTGGCGAAGAGGGCGTAAATGGCGTTCGCGGGCGGTGTGGGGCTGCATGGTGCGAGTGATCTCCGGCGGCGCGAAGCGGAGGTGATTAAGCGAAATCGGCGAATCACGATGGGATCGCCAGACGAGTGTAGCGGCCGGCGGTGGCTTGGTTGTGGAGGTAGGGTGGGGTTGTCGGCGGCTAGGGTTTCACACCCAAACAAAACTACGATTTCACACCAGATTCAAGGTAAACGAAAATTTCTTTATTCAATCAATTCACTGATTTGATTCTGATTATAGCAGGGTTTAAATAAGATTACAAAATCAAATCTCTCACAAATCTACCAAATAAATAACTATAAAATAAAAACAGAAATTCAAAATTCAAATCTAATCTACCAAATCTGAACACACTGTCAAATCAAAGCTAAATTTGAAAACACTGCTAAATCAAAACCATATCGCGTGGACCGGCAGAGCTGAACTCGACGTCTCCTCATACGATAAACTCTCGGAAAAGTCTCGTGGGAGCGTCGAGATGTCCTCATCATAAATACTAAGGAATAACCGAGTTAACAAATCAGCCTTTACACAATTTTAAAGAGTTTGAATCCAATGCTCAAACTCTACAGCTACTAAAACACTGTGGTAATTACAGAGATTTTTACTAATTTCACAATTACATCAGTGCTTCTACTACCTCGACCATGAAGTCTTCTATTCCTTTCATTCCACAAAAGATATGATGTTGCCGCCAAAGCACATCCCTTACCCTGTTAATGTAGCAGCTCTTGAAACATCAAGTAATAGCATGAAGCATATTTGCAAAATCATAACTTCTACACAAATGAAGAAAAGATGTGGGTGGTTCTCTTCATATTGCTTACACAGGAAGCGCTTAATATCAAGATCAAAACCCATCTTGCATGATCTATCTTGCATTAATAACATCCCACGAACCGTTAGCTGCAAAATGTAAAAATGTTTACGAGTATTTAGACTACTTCAAACAACATTAGCTTACTGAACCATGGGATAATTAGCAGCAGAATCAGCATAAACATTACCCATTGAAATTTTACCAGCAAAATCAGCATAAACATTACTAGTTGAAAATTTACCATCTGTAGTTCATTTCTGCAGTTTCCGTACCAACTTCAGCTGATCCACATTGTGAAAGCATGTAATCCCTGATCTTCGTGAGCTGTTCCAGCACCACGAGTCCCCCTGTTTTGCACTAACACTGCAAAGATCACTTCCGTGTATGTATTTCTCGAGATCCATTTCACCCACAACCAATCTTTCTTACAAGCAATGACCCATAATAATTTGATAGCGGCAACATTACTCCACATTCTTAAAAGAAGTGGTGAATTTTCTAAAGAAGTAAAATGCTCCACAATCTCAGCAGTAGTCTAATTACGGTATACAAGCCATAGTAATAAACATGGCAAACAAAAAGTACCCAGGACATGGCATATGACAAACAAGCATGTAAATTTTAAAATTAGGAAATGAAGAAAAGGAGGAGCCGATTTATGCCTATTTGCACCATCATCACAAAACAAGAAGAATTCCAACTGTTAAATAGGTTATAAGAAAAAAGAGAACACCAGCTCTAAATCTACTACGATAAAGGTAATAAGAATCCAACTGCACATGAACACATGCTCCCAGGTTTGCTGATGTTTTCAACATTATACTTGGGTATACAATACTTAAGACACTCCTGGATTAGAATTTCTGTTTGTTGACAAGCAAATAACACAAACTACTACACTGTAATGCCCTTACCTTGTGCTGCTTAACTGTGCTCCGCCCCAAGATGAGAAGGGAAAATATTGCTTGAAGGCCTAATTATAATCCAGAAAATGATTAAGATCAAGATTTAAATTATATAAGAGGTGAAGGAGTAAAGGAATTAATGGATGGGCACCAAATTCTCCCCCTAATTCGCCCCCTAATTTGCCACTTTTACCTGTTCTTTTGCTAAGCCGGTATTTAATAAGTTAGCGTTAATTGCAATTAGTCCCTTAAATCAACCTTGATAGCCACATAGTCCCTCAAGTCTCATTATTTGTTTATTAGTCCCTTTTATTTTCAATTATATTGCCAATGCATCCCTCTTGTTAGGTGCCGTTAATAATGAGGGTTAAATGTAATGTGAGTAGGTAGATTTTCTGTTATACCCCGACCCATTTTAACTCCATAATTTATAAACCCACCTGCTTGTTCATAACAGGTTTAAACTCGAAACCCACTCACGCTTAAACAAAAAACCACTAAGTCTATCTTCTTCAATGATCCTCTACCTCTCAAACCCAAATCCGAGCTGATTCGCTCCATGAGAGAGCGGAAAAAATTTGAAAACAACAAGGGATCTTTCAGTGACTTTGAGAGAGAAGCGTATACCAGTGGCACTAAGATAATTTGAGATGTTGGATTAATGCTTAACCCAACTAGTGTTGGAGGAATTAACATATTTTCTAACATAAGGACTATATGGCAATAAAATTGAAAATTTAAGGGACTACTAAGCAAATAATGAGATTTGATGAACTATTTGTTAATTAACATTGATGTAAGGGACTAATATGCAATTACCCCTTTAAGTTACAAGATCTGCTCAAATGAAACTCTTTCAATTTTAAGATATTTTTTTCCTATATATGAAACTTTTTCTTTTTAAAAATATTTTTTGAGCAAAAACACCATTTCAAATTCAAATTTATAGTTTGGGAGAAAAATGCAACTTTTGCTCAGAAATGAGCGACTAAGATAGCATACATGGAAGTGTAGAAAATCTAAAATAAGTTTACGCACTTTGCATATAACCATAAATTAGAACAAAAAACAATGTAAAAGGCATTTTGAAAGTTCTTAGGGTTTTAATGTAATTTACCCAAAAGATATCACGGGGTTTACAAAAATTATTGAGGGTTTAGGGTGATTTTGAAAGTTATGTTATTGGGGGTTTACTCCAAAAAGCTGAAAGTTCTTGGGGTTTATGTAATTTACCTTCTTTTTTTCATAATTCACACTTAAAGAATAGTGCATAATGAATGGGTTATATTGCACACATGGAGTCTCCAATTACTCGAAAAAGGCACTGAAAGACTCATGATTTGCAAAAGAAATTAGACATGAAATTTCTACATTGTTGTCTATTTTGTTCGTTGGTTGTATATGTACTTTAAGTTGAAAGCATGTCCCTTTAGCGAAATCTAAGATCTTTTCCCCTTTCTAGTATTTCTTAGTCTTGGCTGAATGTCGGAGGTTGCTTTTTTGGCTGAACGAGCTTAAAATTGCATGGCTGCATATAGCGCAAGCCCCTCTCTTATATATAACTTTCATGCAACGAATTTGACAGAAATTGATGTGAAACAATGTGGTGCAGGTATGAAGATCGTCGACAACAATGCTTCACCAAATCAGCGATCGATCTAGGCAGGAAGCTCAAGAAATAAAGTGACGTTGACGATGGTTTTTAAACAAAATTGCAATGTATTCAGTTTATGACCTTGTAAATTGTTCAGAAAACGAATGTAATGATTTATTCTTGTAATAACGTTCGACTTGTAATATCTAGATAAGCAATTGTACGCAGTCAAATAAAATCACTCACTCAATAATCAAGCAGAATACAGCACAATCGCAATTGATACTAAAATTGACAATAACATAAACATGATAGCAGTTCCTACGGTACTGGGTCGAAAGAAAACGAAACCTTTGTCGTCCTGAATAGGCTCGACATGCGGATCCTCTGGAGGCCGTGCGACGACGTCGATGAATGGTGTGACGGCGTCGATGAGTGGCGGGACGATGTCGAGTGCAGTCGGCGGACTGTCGAATGTATGGGGCAAGAGGACAGGGGTAGGGCAGGGGGAGGGCTTGGTGGAGGATGGCGGCAACTCAGGCGGGAAGTGGCCGTCGGCAATTGGGCAAGGGAGGTGGAGGTTTGGGGAAGGTGGAACAGGGTGGTGGTGGAGGGAGGGGGAAGGGGGAGGATGGAAGGTTGGGGGGGGGTGGTGGACAGGGGAGAATGGAGGGGGAATGGAGGGGCTGGAGGTCGGCTGATTGTGAGGAGGGGAGAGAGGGCGAAGCAGGGGAGGGTGCGGGCGGAGGAGGGGGAGGCGGCCGCGGGCACAGGGAGGGGTGGACTGGTGGTGCGAAGAGGAGAGAGATGAAACGCTGGGGAAGGAGTTTGGCGGCTGAGGAAATAGAGGAGGAGAGAGAAGAAGTTAATTAGGGTTTCACACCCAATGTTTCACACATTTCGAAGGCAATTAGCACTTAGTTTTTTTTATTCATTCAATAATAATCTCTTCCATCTGATGACAACTGTTTAAATAGACTTTTGAAAAATACAAGATCTCTCAAATCTCTCTCAATCAATTACAATTCATCAGATTAGCTACTAAATATAAATCCTAATTTGAAATTCAAAAATTCAAAATTAACTAAAAATGGGAAACTTGCTTAATCAACTCCCAATGAATCGCCAAACCGATAATCGAATCCCGTGTGAAGCTGCACACGGCGCCTCGCTGATAAACACGGCGAAAATCCGGTAACGCTTTGAGATGTCCACATCATTCCCCCCAGGTGGGAGAGAACTCGACCGTCGAGTGTAAGTCGACTACCGTCAAATCGCCAAGAAGATCCTGGATCCACCGTAGTCATCTCTCTCGACCGCCAAGTATCATCACCAGTCGACCTTTCCAACGCACTGGCACTCGGATACCACCATCGCTAGTAGAAATAATGTTATCATCAATAATACTATCAATGTCATGTCGCATATGGGGGTGATATCCTGGGGTAAAGGAGAGCTCTGAAATAGGTTCGGGGTAGGCTCATCAATCGGTGGGTTGTTGGGGTTAAAATTCGGACCTTTGTACTCTACTAAATCTTCAATATTAAAAGTCGAGCTAATATTAAAACCTTGGGAAGGTCAAGAACATAAGCATTATCATTAATTTTCTTGAGAATTTTGAAAGGTCACGCGCCGTGCATGCAACTTTTAACAGCTCCTCGAGGAAACCGTTCTACGTATCCCACCATCACATGATCACCAACACTAAATTCTTTGAACCTCCTCTTTAGATTTGCACGCATTTATAGTTGGCATTGCTGTCATTGATCTTTACACTTATTTCTTTATGCAAATCATGAATGCGGGATGCAAATGCAGATGTCGACTCGAGATACCCTATGATGTGCGGACATGGGGACTAGATCTATAGGTTGCCTAGGCTTATACCCATACGACCTCAATGGACTAATACACGTAGACCTATTCACGAGTTATTATAAGAAAATTCAGCGATGGCGGATGTTGATCCCAATCCCTAAGATTCTCACCAACTAGCGATCTCAAAAGATTACCTAAGCTCCTATTAACTACTTCAGGTTTGACCATCTCCGAGGATGAAAAGCGTTGAGAATTGAAGCTTAGTTCCCATTTTGTGCCAAAGGGTTTTCCAAAAATAACTTGTAAACTTAACGTCCCTATCGGACACAATTGTTTTGGTAGTCGTGCAATTTAACAACTTCATTAAAATATAGCTTGGCCACATGAGAAGCGTCAGAAGTTTTGGAGCACGGTATGAAGTGGGCCATTTTAGAGAATCGGTCCACAACAACAAGGACGGAATCGTGTTTTCTAATTGTTTTAGGAATTCCTAACACGAAGTCCATGCTGACGTCTTGCCATGGACAATTTGGAACGGGGAGAGGAGTGTATAAGCCCGTATTATGTTTACGTTGCTTAGCCAGTTGGCAGGTGTGACATCGACCCACTAACCTAACAACGTCACGCTTAATACTTGGCCAATAAAAACGAGATTCAACTGCCTCGACGGTCTTGCTACTTCCGAAATGTCCTGCAAGGCCTCCGACATGCGGTTCCCAAATTAAAATTCTCTCAAAGATGTGTTGGGAATACACAACTGCGAAGATGAAAAGATATCCATCCTTGAGGAAAACCATCTATTTCACGGGTCACTCCATCATTCAGCAAAGCGAAAACTTCACAAAAATCAGGACACGACTCATACTGATCTATGATTTTCTCAAAGCCGACTACTTCCGCGCTCATGATGGAAAGAAGATGCATGCGGCGACTGAGGGCATCGGCGGCCTTATTTTCTACTCCCGCTTTATGTTTGATCGTATAGGTATAGTCCTGGAGAAACTCAACCCATCGACCATGTCTGGCATTCAATTTCTTTTGAGAGTGAATATATCGAAGGGCCTCGTGGTCCGAATAGATGACAAATTCTTTTGGTAATAAGTAGTGACGCCAATGTCGAAGAGATTGTATCACCGCATAGAATTCTTTATCATAGGTAGAATAACGTTGCCTAGTGTCATTCAACTTCTCACTAAAGTAAGCAACGGGATGTCCTTCTTGAGATAAGACTCCACCTATGCCAATACCGCAGGCATCGACGCATCTCAAAGACCTTAGAAATCCGGCGCATTACAGTGCTGCGACATTCTCTCGCTTGATCTCCACAAATGCCTTGGTAGCGGCCTTTGACCATTCAAACTCACCCTTTTTCAAACAATCGGTAATAGGGGCCATGATGGTACTGAAACCCTTGATAAACCGACGATAAAAAGTAGCGAGTCCATGGAAGCTACGAACATCTCGAATGTTCTTGGGCTCGGGCCACTCTTCGATAGCTCTAACTTTCTCAGGATCAGCGGATACTCCTTCAGAAGAGACTACAAACCCTAGAAAAATAACCTTTTGTGTAAGAAAAGTACATTTCTTAGGATTGGCATAGAGTTGTTCTTTTCTTAACACGGTACAAACTTGACGCAGATGGTCTACGTGTTGCTCACGAGAGTTGCTATAAATAAGGATGTCATCAAAGTATACCACCAAGAATTTTCCGGTGAAGGGGCGGAGTACTTGAGTCATCACTCTCATAAAAGTGCTCGGAGCATTAGTCAGGCCAAAGGGCATGACCATCCATTCGTATAATCCATCTTTCGTCTTGAAAGCGGTTTTCCATTCGTCGCCGGGACGGATACGAATTTGATGGTAGCCACTCTTAAGATCAATCTTAGAAAAGATAGTGGCTCCAGACATTAAATCAAGCATATCATCCAACCGGGGAATGGGAAAACGGTATTTCACCGTGATCTTGTTGATCGCTAGCTATCCACACACATACGCCATGTTCCATCTTTTGGCGTGAATGCGGGACCGCATGTGGGCTCATGCTTTCTTTCACAAAGCCTTTCTTGGCTCATCAACTTGCCTCTTCAGTTACGCATGTTCATTGGGGTTCATCACGTAGTGAGGCAAATTGGGAAGAGTTGCTCCGGACTAGATCAATTGCGTGTTGGATGTCACGCGCGGAAGTTGATCGGGAGGTCCTCGGAAAACGCCAATTCTTCCAACAAAGGGCGACTTCTAGAGGAATCATATCGGCTATTCTTAGGAGTTTCTCTAGCGGCGAGGATGAAGAATGGGGTTCCATTTGCTAACTCTCGGTCGATCTCTTTGGCTCCAATCAGTTAACTTTGGAAGATTTAGGCTGGAGTGGGCTGTTTATCACTAACTTTTGGTTGAACTGGAAGGATCTTAACCTTCTTCCCATCGTGCTTTCGAACAACAGCATGTTTGACCGTCCGAAGATATGAACATCGTTATCAAACAACCAGGGTCTTCCAAGAATGATTTGACCCACATCCATCTTCAGAACATCGCACCAAACTTGGTCCTTGTAAATGGCGAATTGAAGAGGGACTAAACACCTTTCTTGGACATGAAGCAAGATCATTGATCCACGATACATTGTATGGGTTAGGGTGGGGTACGGCCTTAAGACCAATCTTGGCTATCACAGCTGAGGAGACCGCATTAATGCAGCTCCCACTATCCACGATCACTTTGCAATTCTTATCGCCAATCTTGGTGAGCGTGTGGAAAATGGAAATCGTCTCCAATCATCAACGAGGTTTGGGTTGGGAGATGGCATCTAACAACAGATATGGTGGGGAGTTTAATTTGCCTAAGACAACTTAGAATATGATCATCTACGCCATCCTCAAAATCATCGGTATCATCATCAATTTGATGGACAAATTCATCGTCGTTAAGCTCAGGCTCGTATGAGTATTGGCCATCGATGATAGAGATCTTGTGACGGGTCGGACAATTCGCTGAAACATGTCCATACCCTTGACACTTGTAGCATTTGATATGAGGGCCGATCTTGGAGAAATCTTTCTCGGGCTCCTTGCCTTTGGCGTCAACTCTAGGCTGGGAAGAATTAGGGTTAGATCGATTCTGGGTTTGACTAGAGGTAGTGGCACGGGAAGTCTGGGAGGAATAGGATCGGAAATCTTGACTCTTATGGGATTGGTGGGACTTAGCTTCATCTAAATCTTGAACTAAGGCGTAAGCTTTTTCAAGGGTATCTACTCCTCTAGCAAAGAGTTCAGTTTGGAGGTCGCTTCTCAATCCAGCTCGAAACTTTGATAAGACCTTCATTGGTGCCTCTTGCTCGATGGTGCTGCATCGCGTAAACAATTCGTCAAATTGAGCAGCGTACTCCTTTCGGACTTGGTCCCTTGAGTGGCGATGCCACTTGTCAAGTAACCTCGATAAAATGGCGGAAGGTATTTTTGTTTCAATTAAATTGGCCATCTCTGCCAAGTCGGGATTGGTAACTTCGCCTCTAATATGCCTTAGCATCTCGAGGTTGGACCAATATTGACAGGCTGGTCCGGTAAGCTTCATTGCGGCTAATTTGACTTTTCGAGGCTCCGTCAGTGCGTACCAGTCGAAATAGCGATCCATGTTCTTCAGCCAGTCCAAGAAAGCTTGCGGGTCGAGCTTGCCATCGAAGGTTGGTGCTTCAACCTTAATACTCCTCAGGTATTGCGCATCGGGATCAGGCACAGGTTGATGGAGAGGACGATGAACGTTATGGCCATGTCCATTTCCTTGATCTTGCGGCGGCGGAGTTACAACACGCACTTCTTCAAGCCTAGCGAGCCTATTGTTGGCTTCGTTCTGAAAAGCGGCCAGGGTCTCACGGGTAGTTCTACATTCTTGAGCTATGGCACCTAATTGTCCTGCTAGCTCATCGAATTTCTTAAGGATTGCGGAATCTTCACTGCCTGACATGCTGGACTCACTAGATGATTCACTTGACTCTCCTAATCGATATGGTAAACCCGTGCGAGTGGGCATGCACTAACAACTAAATGAGGTGAATGGTATGCGCTATTAGCTAAATGAACTGAATGGTAATAAATTTTTAAAAAAAAAAAAAAAATAAAACCCAATTAAACTAGTCTAAGTTTTCCTAACCTAGAACCACGCTCTGATACCAAAAATGATGTGAAACAATGTGGTGCAGGTATGAAGATCGTCGACAACAATGCTTCACCAAATCAGCGATCGATCTAGGCAGGAAGCTCAAGAAATAAAGTGACGTTGACGATGGTTTTTAAACAAAATTGCAATGTATTCAGTTTATGACCTTGTAAATTGTTCAGAAAACGAATGTAATGATTTATTCTTGTAATAACGTTCGACTTGTAATATCTAGATAAGCAATTGTACGCAGTCAAATAAAATCACTCACTCAATAATCAAGCAGAATCTGCCTGTCATAATTGATATTAAAATTGACAATAACATAAACATGATAGCGGTTCCTCGTCTTCGGGTCGAAAGGAAACCTTTGTCGTCTGAATAGGCTCGACATGCGGATCCTCGGAGGCCGTCGCGGCAGCGTCGATGAATGGTGTGATGGCGTCGATGAGTGGTGGAGACGATGTCGAGTCTGCGATCAGTGGGCTGTCGAATGTATGGGGCAAGAAGGGCGGGGGGGTAGAGGCGGGGGGAGGGAGAAATTGGTGGAGGATGGCTGAAACTTCAGGCGAGGGAAGTGGCCGTCGGAATGGATCGGGAAGTGGAATCATCATCTCGAATCGGTCAGGAAATGGATCAGATCATCGGATCGAAAAATCGATAAATCATTTTTTTGGACCCTGATGTCTGAGGAGGAGTGGGTAGTGGTCGCGAAAGGGAGAGATAAGCTTGGTGGGGAAGGAGTTTGGCTTTGAGAAATAGAGGAGGAGAGAGAAGAAGTTAATTAGGGTTTCACACAATGTTTCCACATTTCAAAGGCAATTAGCACTTAGTTTTTATTCACTCAATAATAATCTCTTCCATCGATTACAAGCGTTTAAATAGACTTTTGAAAATACAAGATCTCTCAAATCTCTCTCAATCAATTACAATCCATCAGATTAGCTACTAAATATAAATCCTAATTTGAAATTCAAAAATTCAAAATTAACTAAAAATAGGAAACTTGCTTAATCAACTCCAGCTGCTGAATCTGTCAAAACCAGATAATCGGAATCCTGTGTGAAGCTGCAATACGGCGTCTCCTGCGCTGATAAACACGGCGAAAATCCCGTGCACGTGCTGAGATGTCCACATCAGAAATATATAAGGTTACTTTCAGTAATAATCTTTTATCGGGCTTGCTGTACTTTCCATCACAAAGAACATCTTGAAGGGAAAAAGCTTTGATGACTGACAGTGCAATTAGAAGCATGATCAGTAACTACAAGTGCTTATTTGTTCAGGTATTTACTTGAGTTGCGAACTCTTTCTAAAATAATTTATAACCAAAACATAAAATTTCAAAAAGAAGAGTCTCAAATAAATAGCTCATACCTCTGGTCTCAGTACAAGATCGATCTTCAAAGTATATTAAGCATACTGAGCATCTTTGGTGGTGCTGATGAGCTGACAACAATCTTTTGGCATGAACTATATCATAGGTTCTCGGTTATGTTGGAAATGCTCCACACCTATGAATAGTTACCATCAAATAGATGAGTTAATAAAGAAACATTCTAGAGGAAAAATTATGCAAAACCAAAATTTTATTAATTATTAATAAATTACAGATAACTTAATGTAATCTGCTTTGTAAAAATCAGATTATTTTATACATCTTATAAACTGAATTCATGAAGATGCTACCTTACACAATAATGAAAGGGATAAAAGGAAAAGAAGAACAATAGAAGAAGAAAATTAAGTTAGTAAGTTGCTATTGTAATCATGATATACAATATATAGACCCTGCTTCGTTATGAGTCAGTAACTTTCACGGACGTATGTAAAAGAAAAGGGACACCTTACCTCAATTATCACACTCATACATAATTATAAGATGACCGAGCCTTCTATTACTCGACTATCAAATAACACAAACTACTATACTCTAATTAAAATGTATCCGAGGTGATAAAGGGAATAGAAATCTAAAACCTCCTGCAAGAGCCAAGAAAACAAACTTCAACTCTTCAAAACACCCGAGACAAAAGACCTTATGATAAACTAACCCAACTCAAAATGCTCTAAGGGAAGGAAGAGTTGGGGCAATCCAAACCAAAATAGTGGGAGCTTTGACGATCATGGACCCTGTAATGCCCTTACCTTGCACTCCTTTGCTGTGCTCCGTCCAAGGTGAGATGGAAAAAATTGCTTGAAGGCTTAATTATAATCTAGAACATGCTTAAGATCAATATTAGGCTTAGATTATTTTAGATTATGAAATTATTATAGCGCTAGTTTGAATCTAATCCATTCAAAACTTAAATGAAATCTATACCAAGTTAATATCTAGGAAAACCACATGCCCCACCAAGGCAAAGTGGCTCCATCATTGACTCTCATTACTGTATTGGACAAAGAAAAGTAGGGTTGAAGGTTAAAGTTTCAACAACAACGAGAGAAAATAGTTATGGCCAGTTATGGATAACCAATTACAAAATGCAGTACTAATCCTCATAATTGTTTTGCTTCTCTGCATGATAGCTCATTGCATGATCTTAATCGGCTGAAAAATGAGCAATTGAGGGCGAAGGAAGTCGAGAGGAATGTCAAGGGCGAGGAATAGGGGTGATGAGAAGTCCAAGGCAAAGATGAACCACACGTTCAAATTTTGTAGCACCTTCCAAAGAAGGTGCTTAACAATTGAACATGTTGTCACCTTCGTCTTGAACTCCTCATCAACCAAATCCTCCCTCAACTTTCTTCTCAAGACCATTCATCTCCGATCCTTCAACATTGATATAAGATTATGCGATAATAGATCATTCAGAGAGTTAAAAAAAAAAAAAAGATTAGCACGATTTGTAGTAATAGATTATCGATAAGGGACCGCAACACTTTTTTTCTCTTTGTTTTCGTAACTTTAACATTTGCTCTGTTTATTTTTTCCCCAAATTGAGAGATGAGAGTGATGTGCGGAGCTAGGCTTCGCCCATGTAGTGTTGCGAATTTTACTCCCCATGAAGATTTAAATAGATCACAAAAATATGGGAGAAGAACCCGCATTATTTATCGTTCAAGAGAATCTACCGACTTCATCCTTAAACCATTTCAGGGCTCTTCTCCTTTTAAGGCTCCACATGTCTAAATCTGTCTCCTTCACTGTTATTTCACGACAACGAATATACATAGAGAAAGCAAGCAACCCTATCTCTAGCTTAACTTCCCAATTTGCATAGCGTACAAACTCTTTTATTATGATGATAAAGCTCAATCTCTCTTAACCATGACAAAACTCTAATTCTAACCAACCACTTGAAGTTAATTATGAAGAATCAAATACACAAATCCTAACATGTAGGTAAGATGGCTTTGCCTACGTACCAACTTGTCATCCTTCGTGTAAGAATGGATTAAATTCAAGCTAATATTACAACAAATGTACGAGCTAAAATAACCTAAGACTAATATCTATCTTGAACTTAGTTATTTTTCATGATTATGATTAATCACATTAATCTCCAACACGTCCATGCACCAATTTCAAACATTTAAAAGAAAAATAATATTAATATCAAAAGAAAAAATTTCGTTTTCTATCAATTCACAAATATCTTGAAAGGAGGAAAAAAAAACAAAACTTATCTGATATTGTATTAGGATTCCTTCAGATCTCTAACAATTGCTGCATTTTTCCTACTTCATTATCCCTCTCAAAAATTGAGAACCTTTCAAGAAACAATATTCGGCAATCACAAAGATAACAACCCCGAAGGTGACCTCCTCCCATGGCCTTGAGAAGGCTTCAACTGAAGTCTTCTATTCCTTTCATTCCATAAAAGATATGCTGTTGCTGCGAAATCACATCCCTTACCTGTTAATGCAGCAGCTCTTGAAACATGAAGTAACAACATGAAGCATATTTGCAAAATCATAACTTCTAAACAAATTAAGAAAAGATGTGGGTGGTTCTCTTCATATTGCATACACAGGAAGCACTTGTTATCAAGATCAAAACCATCTTGCATAATCTATCTTGGGTTAATAACCTCCCACGAATAATTAGTTGCAAAACATAAAATGTTTAGGAGTATTTAGACTACTTCAAACCACATTATTTTACCAACCATGGGATAATTAGCGGTCAGCATAAACATTACCAATTGAAATTTTACCGCAGAATCGGCATAAAATTGCGGTTGAAATTTTACCGCAGAATCAGCATAAACATTACCAGTTGAAATTTTACCATCTGTAGCCCATTTATGCAATATCTGTACCAACTTCAGCTGATCCACATTGCGAAAGCATGTAATCCCGATCTTCGTGAGTTGTTTCGGCACCACGAGTCCCATTCGCACTAACACTGCAAAGATCACTTCTATGTATGTATTTCTCGTGATCCATTTTACAAGAACCAATCTTTCTTAGAAGCAATTGCCCATAATAATTTGATAGCGACAACATTACTCCACAATCTCCAAAGTGGGAATTTTCTAAAGAATAAAATGCTCCACAATCTCAACATAGTCTAATTACGGTTACAAGCCATAGTAATAAACATGGCAAACAAAAGTACCAGGACATGCCACATGACAAACAAGCATGTAAATTTTAAAATTATAAAATGAAGAAAAGGAGAAGTGGGTTTGACTATTTGCACCATCATCACAAATCAAGAAGAATTCCAAGCTGTTAAATAGGCTATAAGAAAAAAGAGAACACCACTCTAAATCTACTACGATAAAGGTAATGAGAATCCAACTGCACATGAACACATTCTCCGGGTTTGCTGATGTTTTCTACATTATACTTGGGTATACAATACTTAAGACACTCACGGATTACAATTTCGTTTGTTAACTAGCAAATAACACAAACTACTACACTGTAATGCCCTTACCTTGTCTGCTTAACGTGCTCCGCCTCAAGGTGAGAAAGGAAAATATTGCTTGAAGGCCTAATTATAATCCAGAAAATGATTAAGATCAAGATTTAAATTAGGTTTTCAATTATTTTAGTTCGTGAAATGATTGTGATGCTAGCTTGCATATTCAAATTAATCCATTCACAGCTTACATGAAAGGTCTCAAGTTAGCACCAGGCAAAGCTATGTGTCCTACCTAGGCAAATCCCGGCTCTGGCCTTGACTCTCATCGCTCAATTGGCAAAAAGGGAGAGCCAAGGTTAAAGTTCGACAACAAAGAGAAAGAGTTAGGGCCTATTATAGATGACCAATTACTCCATGAAATACTAATCATAAATCATAATAATTGTATTGATTCTCTCCATGATAATTCGATCATCAAACATGTTTATTGGTTTCTTTGACATTTGGTTTAAGATTTTTCTTATATAGAAACATCTTGAAAAATGTTCTTTATAAATCAGCATTAAAAGCACTCTTAGCACTTGGCAGCATTACTTTATGCTTGCGATTGTTTTTTTGGAAAAATAGTGAGCCATGTTGTAAACCATGCTGTATGGAGAAAATTATAACATGAGAAAAATGATGTGTCTCCATCTGTTGAGTGCTGCTAGAATGCTTTATCAGGGTTAGTGGTTCTTATTGTTGTAGCGATGAGCTCTCATAACACAAGAGTCTATACATATAGTAGGGGAAAAACGAAAACTAAAAAACACAGCAAAGGCAAAAAGAACAACATACAAAGATTTAACATGGTTTAATTAGTATTTGACCTACGTCCACGCATTCACGGGCAAAGATAACAGGTGAATTCACTAATCAAAAGAGGAGATTACAATAAAAGATATCACTCTCTAATCTCATTCAAACCTACTATAGGATTGTGCAAATGGAAGCATTCAAGAGCTCTCTTCTTCTCTAACTCCCCACTTCATTTTCTCTTCAGTACTTTTTATCAACACCCTAACTCTCCTTATATAATAAAGTCAATCCTTGTGTGAATTAGACAAGTAGTTACGTGTAATAATGAAGCAAGCTGGGTTGGTGAAATAGGAACTGTAATTAT